>JAFMOC010000145.1:547500-610000 GCA_019802505.1 Corydoras sp. C115 | reverse complement strand
TGGTTTTATAGGCTTTTCTGTTCTAAAGGAGTGCAGTTACAGAATCATATTCACATTTTAATTTGTCTTCATTAAATACGATGCCGGTGGCATGGTGACTTGGTGGTTAGCATGTTCTCCTCTCAGCACTAGGGAGTCCCGGTTCGAATCCCAAATCTGGGTGGAGTTTCCATGTTCTCCCCGTGTCCGGTTTCCTCCCACAGTCCAAAAACATGGATCAAGTCAATTGAATTGCCCCATATAGAGTGTGTCTGTGCGAGTGAGTGTGTGCCCAGTGATAGATTGGCATCCTGTCCTGGGTCTATCTGCTCAGCACCCAAAACGTTCTCCCCTGGATGGGCATTGGGATCCCCCCCCCCCCCCCCCCCGCGACCATAATAGAGGATAAAGCGGAAGATAATGGATGGATGGATGAAAAACTACATACTAGAAACACATCATACACCCAGGACAGGGCGCCAATCCATCAGAGGGCACCGAAAATAGAAAATAAATAATAATCGGGGATCGTCAGGTCGAAAGGCTGGTTCCTTCACCACAAGCCTATAATACAACTGGAATATAGTATATATATATATATATATGATACTAATTATATAATAAAATATACTAATGTAGTATATTTTATATTCTACATAGACAAAATAAAAATATTTAATGATTTTTATTTACGCATTCTCCAATCAGGGTGTAAAACTCTTAACCTTTTTTGGGAACGAAAGGTAAAGAACCTAAAAGGTCAGATGAAGCTGTGTGGCAGGAAACACATGTCGACTGTTGGACTTTTCTGTTTGAACACTGTGCTCATCTGCTTTAACTTATATCTCTCTGTCTCTCTCTCTCTCTCTCTCACACACACACACACAGATATGCACACTGACCTTTGCCCTTTATATGAACATAAGGCTGGGTATAGCACTTTTAAAGACTTCTTTTTACAGCTATTTACTGTTGGACTGTATTATATTGTATGAAGTCACTCATTGTGCTGCTGTAGTTTTATATGAACACCTCAGTGACACTGCTGGGATAGGACTAATGCACCAACCAAATAATACCTGCTCTGTGGGGGACTATTGCGGTTCTGACCATTAGAACAGAGTAAAGTGGACGTACACAGTATGTACTGTAGAACACAAACAGATGGACCACAGTCTAGAGTTGTAGAACTACAAAATCCATCATTACTGTGGAGAATAAGTGGAACATGGAGAATAAGTGGAGCAAAAAGGAGGCGTGTCCAAACTTTTGACTGGTACTATATGTCCTAGGGCTACATGAGATGACCTGCCCTCAAACCTGGAGAACGGTGGACCAAGTTTAAGCCTTTAAAGGGTACAGTAGACATTACATTAGGCTCCAGGTGTCAAATGGTTTATATTCTGCATTTCCAATCTCTGGTGGTTTCTGCTCATAGACAATTCCATTAGCACGTTGTGTAAGGACTTGGCAACGTACTCATGGCAGTGTGACGTCGGTACCCGGCGGGGTGGGAGAGGGACGGTTATCCAAACCTCCTGAAAATAATGTCTTCAAAGAGGTTTACAAAAGTTATGGACGAGCGAGGTTTCTATCGCATGAAATATCAAGAATAAAAGATATAATGTCACCTTTACATTTACATTTAGTCGTTTAGCAGACGCTTTTATCCAAAGCCACTTACAGATGAGAACATTACAACCAACTACACTGTAAATTCATCAAACCTGATTGTTATTTGATGCTGCGCCCCCCCCCCCCTCCCTTTTTTCATTCATTCATTCATTATCTCCCGCTTTATCCTCTATTAGGGTCGCGGTTGGGTTCCCCATGCCCATCCAGGGGAGAACGTTTCGGGCGCTGAGCAGATACACCCAGAACAGGGTGCCAATCTATCTCTGGGCTCACACTCACTCACACAGACACACTCTATATGGGGCAATTTTGAGACCTCCATTTTTTTATTATTATTTTTTTTTATTACAACAGGTATTTGTTAAAGAGATGCGTCTTCGGTAGTTTCTTAAAACTGCTTAGTGATTCTGCCTTATGGACAGAGTTGGGAAGATGGTTCCACCATGTTGCAGTGGTGAACGCCACGGAGTGAGAATCAGCTCATCGGTGAGGTGGAACCACCAGGGGGCGATCATCACCGGAGCGAAGTGAACGAGTCGGAGTGTATTTTGAAAAGATAGAGTGAAGGGCGGAGGGGACAGATCCAGAGATGGTTCTGTAGACCAGAGTCAGAGACTTGTACTGAATGCAGCAACTACAGGGAGCCAATGGAGGGACATGAGTTCTTGGGGGTTGAACACGAGTCGGGCTGCAGAGTTCTGAATCAGTTGAAGAGGTCTGATTGTGGAAGCTGGGATACCGACAAGTAGCGCATTACAATAATCAAGCCGGGATAGGACTGAGGGCTTGAACGAGCAGTTGGGTGGCATGTTCAGTCCAGAAGGGTCTGATCTTCCTGATGTTGTAAAGAAGGAATCTACAGGAACGGGCGGTTTTGATAACATGTCACCTTTAACCTTTACACATTCCCAGTATGACACTTTATCAATACGTGACAGGTTGCTTCCTCCTGTGTATATAATATTCGTGTGTGTGTGTGTGTGTGTGTGTGTGTGTGTGTGCTACTCAGATAAATCTGCAAGCCCAAATAAGTGTTTGTGGTTGGATGCTTTCTGTAAGTCCACTCGGTCTACGTGTGCTCATGCCGCTCGAATTGAACTGATTTAATCGGATACGTTCTGCGCTCACGTTCACCTTCACACCTGAGAAGCGTGCGGTGGAAAAGCGATACACATGTATTCTCACCATCAACAGCATGAACGTGTCGCTGTGTGTGTGTGTGTGTGGTGCAGCAGATTTGTTCCTGAGTGCAGCTTGTTGATCTCAAACCTAACGCTGATATTATATCTCAGAGTATCTCACGCCGTTTGTTCTTTGTTCCAGAAGTTTCACAACTGTAGCGTCATTATCAGTGTGACTGATGCATCACACTGTTTACTTACTACTTATTGTGTTTGTGTGGGTGTGTTCGTGTGTGTGTGTGTGTGTGTGTGTGTGTGTGTGTGTGTGTGTGTGTTCATTTTCTAACCTATCTATCCTGCTCAGAGTCCTGGTGGGTGCTGAGTCGGTCCAAAGACTCATAGGGTAAAAAGCAGGGACAGGTCAACGGTCTCCCCTTCCCCCTAATAATAATAATAATAATAATGGGCAGCACGGTGGTTTAGTGGTTAGCATGTTCTCCTCTCAGCGTTAGGGATTCCCAGTTCGAATCCCAATCCGGGTGGAGTTTCCATGTTCTCCCCGTGTCCGTGTGGGTTTCCTCCGGGTTCTCCGGTTTCCTCCCACAGTCCAAAAACATGGATCAAGTCAATTGAATTCTCCAAATTGCCCCATATAGAGTGTGTCTGTGTGAGTGAGTGTGTGCCCAGCGATAGGTTGGCACCCTGTCCTGGGTGTATCTGCCCAGCGCCCGAAACGTTCTCCCCTGGATGGGCATGGGAAACCCCCCCGCGACCCTAATAGAGGATAAAGCGGAAGACAATGGATGGATGGATGATAATAATAATAATAATAATAATAATAGGTTGACAACGTGGTTTAGTGGTTGGCATGTTCTCCTCTCAGCGCTAGGGATTCCCGGTTCGAATCCCAATCTGGGAGGAGTTTCCAAGTTCTCCTCGTGTCCGCGTGGGTCTCCTCCGCGTTCTCCGGTTTCCTCCCATAGTCCAAAAACATGGATCAAGGTCAATTGAATTATCCAAAATTGCCCCATATAGAGTGTGTCTGTGTGAGTGAATGTGTGCCCAGTGATAGATTGGCGTCCTGTCCTGGGTCTATCTGCCCAGCGCCCGAAACGTTCTCCCCTGGATGTGAATTTGGAAACCCCCACCACCACCCCACCCTAGTTGATGACTAAGCGGAAGATAATGGATGGATGATAATAATAATAATAATAATAATAATAATAATTATTATTATTATTATTATAATAATTAAAATGCTTTAATTATTTAAATTTGATGGCCGTTGTTATATTTATATTAATATTTTGCAATTATTATCAAGATGTTTGCAGTGTGAAAATAAAGATGTCATTTTTCTCATTCATTATTATTTATTATTATTATTATTATTATTATTGTGTGTTTCTGCTTATACATACTGTTGCTCATTATCATGAATATTGTTGTTATTGATCTCATATTTGTATATATGCATACCTCCCGTCCTTCTGAGGGAGAACCTGCACATCCTTCTGAGTTGGAGCTGAGCAGCAGAATAAGCTGCTTATTATAAAGCTGAGGATGGAGGGGTTAAATCAAACAAGCTCGAAGCCCCGCCCTCGACTCCTCCCATCCCAAACCTATTGGCTGCATTGGGTGGCGATCATCCGCGGGTGAGGGAGGGGCGGGGCCTGATGTCAGAGTCACGTGTGCGGTGGTGTGGTGGCGCGGCAGTGAGTCGGAGCGGCAGAGGCGCGCAGTCCAGCTGCTGCCGAGAGACGAGGATCGAACCCCCGCGCTGGCCCTTCATGGACCGCCGAGCCTAATGATGTATTTTGTGATTTCAGCGATGAAAGGTAAGCCCTGCCCGGCTCCTGCGCGTCGGCTGCGGGCGCTGCAAGCCGCTGACGCCGCGCTCTTAATCTTGGGTTAAGTAGCGTACCTTCATTTCTTTATTATAGGAAGCTTTATTATAGGCTCAGTGCGCTCGGCTGCGGGTGCGCACCGGGGGTTCTGTTGGAACCGGCTGTCTGGTTCGCCGGGGTTTGGTTCTGCACTTAGTCTGCCAACTCTCCGTTTCAGCGTCGGTACTGAGAGCGGGGTGTGTGTGTGTGTGTGCGTGTGTGTGCGTGTGCGTGCGTGTGCGTGTGTGGGGCTTGCAGTGAGAGTGTTTATTATACTGGGGAATTAAGCCACAGCAATATCTTGTTTTCCTGCATAAGAAAGTGATTTTTCTTTCGGTGCCTTTAAGAAAATCTCTGCAAAAGTGAAATCTCGACTTTTTTTTTTTATTTGCAAAAACAACATGGACTCCAAAAAAAGAAAGTCCTATATCAGGGAAGATGTATAAAGAAGAAGGTTTAATTATAAATGGTATATGGTCGGAATATGCCGCGTGCGTCACTGGGCACGTTTTGCGCGTTTGAATGCCTTAAAGGTGCCTTAAAGGAAATCTCTGCAAAAGTGAAATCTCGACTTTTTTTTTTATTTATTTGCAAAAACAACAATGACTACCAAAAAAAAATGAAGTGCAATGTCGGGGAAGATGTATAATGAAGAAGGTTTAATTATAAATGGTATAGGGTCGTAATTTGCAGCGTGCGTCACTGGGCACGTTTTGCGCGTTTGAATGGAAGAGCGCGCAGGATGGGGATTAAAGGGGAAGTTTGCAGTTTGGAGGAGATGGGGGGGGGGTTTGTCGGGCAAACTTGTCGTGTCGGTGGCACACGCCTGGAGAACCACGAGAGACCGTGCGTTGCTCCACTGACCCATTACCCGGGCGCGCGGACGGCGTGTCGTGAGCCGCGTGTCGTGACGTCGCTGGGCGCGGGTTCACTGCTGCGTTCCAGCCTGGCATGAATTTGAACTCCGATCCACCCTCTCACCGCCATCCCTCCATCCCCCCCATCCCGACTTTCCAGCCGCGCGTCTTTTCTCTGCTGCGCTCTCTCTCTCTCTCTCTCTCTCTCTCTCACCCTCGCTCTCAGCCTGTAGGGCAGCTGTCATTTTGCATTAGGTGTGAGGTGGTGGGAATGGAAAGAGCGCTTGTGTGTCAGCGGATGCTCAGCCTGCTCATCCTCCTGCTGAAGTTTCCTCCATGTCCCTTCACTTCATTCCCAAAAGACGCGGGACGCGCCAAGTGCGTCGTTCATCATTCTTACGCTGGCCTTTGGAACTCACACATTACATTAGATCCACTACAAATCTCACTGAACTCTGAGATAATGTCTCATGATAATGTCTCATGATAATGTCTCATGGACCCGTGCGAGCTTCCTGAGAGTTTTGCTGTACTGGAATACTGTGTTTTACGCACGGCGCATCATCCAGTTCTCACGTGCGGCATGTCGGCTTAGGAGAAATATCACCATCACTTCTGTTTTAACTTCTGCTGGTGCTTCCCTGACGTTTGCAAATGTGATTTTATGTAATATTTGAACGATCTAGAAGATTGTGAGAGCAGGACGTAGAGTAGAGTGAAAAAGAAGCTACCTAGGCTGCCATCAACAATGCGATGCTTGTAACATTTGCAAGGCAAGAACATTTAAGGTTATATATATATATTTTTTTTAATTTGGAAGAATATTCATATTTATTACTGACTCTCAGAAGTGTGATTGTTTAACCCGTGGTGGGGCAAATTGTACTTTGGGGGGAAAGATGTTGCACCTTTATGTCTGACTGATCATTTCTGATATTTAGGGTTTGGTTAATAGATCTTCGCTGCTGTGAAAGGCTGGTTTGGTGGTTGCAGTGTGTGTGTGTGTGTGTGTGTGTGTGTGTGTGTGTGTGTGTGTGTGTGTGTGTGTGTGTGTGTGTGTGTGTGTGTGTGTGTGTGTGTGTGTGTGTGTATGCAAATTCCCTTTCTCCGGACGTCTTCTCCTTTCTAAGGACTAAGCGCGTTCTCGCGGCGGTGTGTGTGCCCGCGCCGCGGATGCTCTCCGGAGCCCATGGCATGAAGGAGCAGGTGTAAGAGATAGCCTCTGACCCTGCCTCTGATGTGTGGGCTGGATTGGAAAAGCTGCCTGGCTGAAAATAGCGAGGGAGAACTGGCACAGCACTGTATCTCTTTTTTTTTTTGCTTCTCTTTTTCTTAAGAGCCCATCAAACCTTCCCACAGTTTGGAAAGCAAATAAAGCCTTCACACCCTCACCGACATTATGAGATGGCTTTCTCTCGCTCTTCTTCTCACTTTTCTTTCACTGTGCTGGTGATAATCGGGTGAAAGCCACTCTCTGGGGGTAAAGAAAGAAAAAAAAAAAACAAGCAAAATATTAAATAATATGCGTGATAAAAGACTTTCTCCTAAATTAATTCTGCATGTGAAGTATAACATTTAGTAGAAAATGGGCAATTTAAAAACAAAATTAATTAATTTTTCTCTAATTGGTTAATTAATTGGTATTTTTTAAATTGATTCATGTGTTGTCATCTACAATGAACAATTGTGCAAAGTTTCAGCTCAATCGGATAACGGGAAGTGGGTGGAATAGCATTTGCAAACTTTTTACCAGACACACACACACACACACACACACACACACACACACACACACACACACACACACACACACACACACAGACACACAGATGAAGCTTATATAGGGGGCGGTAAAGAAAAACACTCAGCATTATTTTTTTTGGTGTTTGAACATCCATGTATGCTCTTGAACATCCCACCGAATGGGTGCGTGGTGACTAGGGATAGGACAATTAATCGTTTGTACAATTAATCATGATTAAAAACGTTACAATTAATTAATTGTAAGAGCGTCTCAACGTCCTAATGGAGCCATTTATGAGAAAAATATATTTTATGCTGATAGCCGGAACTTTAGATCGATTGGCTGAACTCGGACAGAACAAATTTAAAGTTCCACTTGCTGCACACTTGTCTGTTGGCTTTGTTCATACAGGAAAACCTTAGTTTTCTTTCAAATGGATATTTATATATTTTTTTACTTTATACGCCACAAAAGCCAGCATCTGTAATGGTTATATTTATTATTATATTTATATCTGTAATGGAGATATTTAAAAAAAAATACATATTATGTCGGTAGCTGGAACTTTAGAACGATTGGCTGAACTCGCACAGATCAAAAATAAAGTTCCATTTGCGGCACACTTGTCCGTTGACTTCGCTCATACAGGAAAACCTTAGTTTTCTTTCAAATGGATACAAATATATATTTTTTTACTTTAAATGCTGCAAAAGCCAGCATCTGTAATGGTTAGGGATGAGACAATTAATCGTTTTTGCAATTAATTGTGATTAAAAACGTTACAATTAATTAATTGTAGGCGCCTCTCAATGTCCTCATGGAGACGTTCATAAGAAACATACATTTGATGCTGATAGCCGGAACTTTAGACCAATTGGTGCAACAAAAATAAAGTTCCACTTGCAGCACACTCATCTGTTTACTTTCAAATAGATACGATAGTATGACTTTTAAGGGCCACAGGGCATTAAATAATATATTTTGTGTTATTATTCAACAAAATGCCGGAGTTGTTTATTTTATAATGTTATTTAATGTCAGGTAATGTTTACACCAATAAATAACCAGCCTTAAAAACATTGATCCGGTGATTTCTGGCACTTTCTTTTGGTTAATTCATTTTAATTCATTAATTCTATTAATTATTGCTGAGATGATGATTGAACCGTCAGAATCGGTCATTTTTATCTTTTTTTTTTACCTCAGTGGTCACCAGATGGATTTGGCCTTAGAGTTAAGAGCTTTCTAAATGCTTCCCTCTGAAATCTTTTTTTTTTTTTTTTTCCGTACATCCACTCAAAGTCCAGACCAGCCTCTCGCTTCCACCCCAACACTCGCAGCCCTCAGCCTTCCAGCCGCCCTCCTGCCACCCTCCTGCCACTCAAGCCCCTAATTACCTGTAATGGAAACATCCCTCTCATTAGCCCATGCAAATTACGTGCCACGCACGGCTCAATTAGGGTGAAAATATTCCAGATAATCATTACGTAATTATAGGAGAGGCGTTTGATGTTTTAAACACGGAGGAGCTTAAAAAACAGTTCCGTCTGCCTTATAATTAACCTCTGCTGAGCCTGAAAGTCCGGCTGCGTCGCCGAGATGTTGCGCAGGCTGCGCAGGGATGCAACCGACTAGAAATGATTGTGCATAGTCGTTACAAACAAAGTCCAACTGAACAGCATTTGCATGTGGGTGCCCCGCCCTCCTCTCGGTGGCTGTACCTCTCCCACCTCTGTGTTCCAGCCGCACCGTTCAGCGCAGGTTAACAAGCCTGGCTTTTATCCCGTTAGCCACAGAGGACGCGTCGGGGCCAAACATCCGAGAGCGGGGGAATAACCGCCCGGTGCAGGCGGGGCAAAATAAAGGGGCTGTTTACTGAGAGAGTATGCAGTGTGTTTATCCATCCATCCATTATCTTCCGCTTTATCCTCTATTAGGGTCGCGGGGGGGGGGTTCCACATGCCCATCCAGGGGAGAACGTTTCAGGCGCTGGGCAGATACACCCAGGACAGGGCGCCAATCTATCTCTGGACACACACTCACTCACACACACACACACTCCATATGGGGCAATTTGGAGAATTCAGTTGACCTTGATCCATGTTTTTGGACTGTGGGAGGAAACCGGAGAACCCGGAGGAACCCACGTGGACACGGGGAGAACATGGAAACTCCACCCAGATAGAGATTCGAACCTGGAATCTCTAACGCTGGGAGGAGAACATGCCAAACACTAAGCCACCACGCCCCCTGCAGTGTGTTTAAAGTGGGATTTTTGTACAAAGGCACCAAAGTGAGGGGCGGCACAGTGGCTTAGTGGTGAGCAAGTTCTCCTCTCAGTGCTAGAGATTCCCGGTTCGAATCCCAATCTGGGTGCATGTTCTCGCCGTGTCCACGTGGGTTTCCTCCGGGTTCTCCGGCTTCCTCCCACAGTCCAAAAACATGGATCAAGTCAATTGAATTCTCCAAAATTGCCCCATATAGAGTGTGTCTGTGTGTGTGAGTGAGTGTGTGCCCAGTGATAGATTGGTGTCCTGTCCTGGGTGTATCTGCCCAGCGCCCGAAACGTTCTCCCCTGGATGGGCATGGGGAACCCCCCCCCCCCCCCCGACCCTAATAGAGGATAAAGCAGAAGATAATGGATGGATGGATGATAGTAGTAATAATAATAATAATAATAATAATAATAATAGGTTGACAAAGTGGCTTAGTGGTTAGCATGTTCTCCTCTCAGCACTAGGGACCCCCCCCCCCCCCCCCCCCCCACGACCCTAATATAGGATAAAGCAGAAGATAATGGATGGATGGATGAGCACCGGAGTGAAGCAGGAACCCAATCAAGTGAATCCTGGCTTTCTTTTCACACTCACAAAACACGGCGCCCGAATTCAATTGTGTTTCTAAGCGTTTCCATCATGACTTTTTAGGGAAGCGCAGGGAGAAATCGTTTCCACTTGTCACGGCACTGTTACTGGCAAAAACACAGCACACTCGGGGCTCGCAGCATTCTCCGGCACGCTGTGGAAAAAGCGGCGCTCGGCCCGGGAACGGAACGAGGGAGTCGGAACGAGGGAGTCGGGACGGAGGGAGTCGGAACGAGGGAGTCGGAACGAGGGAGTCGGAACGAGGGAGTCGGACGGAGGGAGCGCACGGCGATTCTTTTTCCTTTTCAATACTGAGAATCGAACGGCTTCATAAGCAACGGCTGCCGATAAGCGAGGGCCATTTGCGCGCGTTATGAGCCGGTGTGTATGACGCATGTGTGTGTTATGAAATGCATTACCTGCCACTGTGGGCATGGCGGCTGCTTAATGAGATATTGACTGGTCACTGGGATTGGATTTGGGTTTTTTTTTTTCCTTTATTTATTTAACTCCAGTCGGGTGTGAGCGAGAGAGAGAGAGAGAGAGAGAGAGAGAGAGCCGGGTGTTACAGCCTGGCACCCAGCTTCATTTCCTATGCCATGCACAGGCACACCCAGCATCCTGGCACCTCAGTCGGCTTTGGCACGCACCCCGGGTGCCATTCATACCTCCGTCTCGCTGTCTTTCTGTCTCCCTGAGCCGTCAGCTCGACGCTCCCTCGGCCCCGCTCTCTTACATCAGGCGCTTTAAGCACTCGGGCTAATTTTATCAGCCGGCGGATGCTCCGAACTAATCAGGCCTGATTACGGGGGCCCGGGCGGATCGTGGGCTCGGCTCCGAGGTGCCGGTTCGATTGTTGGCGGGGTCCGCCGCTAATTTCCGGCTTGGTCTTTCAGGGCGTATTAAAGGCCGCGGCCACGGCGCAGCCTTTGAAGTGTCGGGCTGTCAGGCCGTATTTCAGGTTCGCCCGAACGCTCCCTCTCTCAGCACTCGCAGGCTGATAACACATTCAGCACAGGTCCGGCTGCACCTACCAACACACACACACACACACACACACCCTGTTTCAGTTCTCTGCGAGAGCACGGCAGAGAGAACAGAGATTATTTTCAGCCCTGGAATTCAGTGCAGGGAGGGAAAGGCTGAGAGAGATTATTTTCATTTAAAGAGAGAGAGAGAGGGCGAGAGAGATTAGGACTTTATAAGGCCTCGTCTGCAGGCACCACACCAGACTAACAGAAATGATGGGATTACTTATTACAGCACTGGCCATCTTCAAAGGACTTCTGGAAAAGTGACGACTTGAGACCAACCGCACTGATTAGCCCAGTCACCACAGACCCACGAGCATTCCTTATCGTCCTGGTATTATGGGCTAGCCACATCTTCTATAGAGGCATGCTGCAAATCTTTATGAGCAGTCTGAATTTTGTGGAATTTTTCCCCCTTAATCCAGATTAAGGGCCCCCGCAAATCAGGCTATTAATCAAGCGGACTTTTGTAGAAAGCACACAATACGGATAAAGAGTTTGATCGGAAATGGAAATGTGTATTATGTACCGAGCGGCACAGCACCTGTGAAAGGCAAGCATCTGAAAATCAAGCTTTTTATATATATATATCCATATCCATCCATTATCTTCAACTTTATCCAATATTAGGGTCGCGGGGGGGTTCCCCATGCCCATCCAGGGGAGAACGTCTCGGGTGCTGGGCAAATACACCCAGGACAGGGCGCCAATCTATCACTGGACACACACTCACTCAAACAGACACACTCTATATGGGGCAATTTGGAGAACTCAATTGACTTGATCCATGTTTTTGGACTGTGGGAGGAAACCGGAGAACCCGGAGGAAACCCACGCGGACACGGGGAGAACATGGAAACTCCACCCAGATGGGGATTCGGACCGGGAATCCCTAGTGCTGAGAGGAGAACATGCTAAACACTAAACCATATATATTTAAGTAGTGAGGAAATGTGATGACGTCCCGACTCTGGAACAGGAGGCTGAACTGTTACGTGTTGAAGGTTCTGTTTGGTTTGGAAACGTTCCTGCAGCGAAATGACTCTCGTAATATTTACATCCGTATAGACGGACAGTGTGTTATTAATTGTGTGTTTATGTGTAATGTACGTGTGTGTGTGTGTGTGTGTGTGTGTGTGTGTGTTTATGTGTAGTGTGTGGGTGCGCACATGTGTGTTGTGTATCTGTGTGTATGTAAAGTTTGCGTGTGTAATGTTCATGTGGTTTTATGCGCGCACATGCGTATCGGTGTGTACAAGATGGGTGCGGTGTGTGTGTGTGTGTGTGTGTGTGTGTGTGTGTGTACTCGTGTGTGCATGTGTATGTAATATGAGTGTGTGTGTGTGTTGGAGTGTGCGTCATTGCGTTTATATGCGTGCATGTGTGTGTTTGTGTGTCTGTTTACAAGTGTGTGCATGCTTGTGTGGGTGTGGGTGTGTGTGGGTATATGCGTTTGTGTATGATTTGCTGTACGCTTTGTGTGTGTGTGTGTGTGTGTGTGTGTGTGGGTGCGCATGCATATGTTTGGGCTTGCATGCATGCATGTGCATTTGTGTGTGTGTGTGTGTGTGTGTGCAGGTATGAGTGTGTGTGTGTGTGCAGGTATGAGTGTGTGTGTGTGTGCAGGTATGAGTGTGTGTGTGTGTGCAGGTATGTGTGTGTGTGTGTGCGTGTGTGCGCATGCATATGTGTGGGCTTGCATGCATGCATGTGCATTTGTGTGTGTGTGTGTGTGTGTGTGTGTGTGTGTGCGTGCATGCATGCTTGTGTTTGTGTATGTGTGTGTGCATGCAGGTATACGTGTGTGTGTGTGTGTGTGTGCATGCTTGTGTTTGTGTATGCGTGTGTGCATGCAGGTATGTGTTTGTGTATGCGTGTGTGCATGCAGGTATACGTGTGTGTGTGTGTGTGTGTGTGCATGCTTGTGTTTGTGTATGCGTGTGTGCATGCAGGTATGTGTGTGTGTGTGTGCAGGGAATAGAGCTGATGCAGATTCTCAGTGGCTGCAGCCTCTAATTGCTTCACATCGTCTCTTCAGTTTAATCCAGTTGTGTGTTGTTGTATTTTTTACCACATTCCAGCCGTGTGTTGTGTGTTGTTGTGTTGTTTTGTTGTGTTGTGTTGTGGTGTTTTGTGTTGTGTTGTTGTGTTGTGTTGCGTTGCGTTGCGTTGTTGCCCTTTTCCTCTTCACCTTTGGCTCTTTTATTTCTCTCATGGCTCTCTGGAGACTCGTCCGCTGGCCTTTTGAAGCCTCATCAAAGAGGAAATGGGAAAAGGAAAAACACTATTGATTTTGCGTTTTGTCTGACTCGAATCTGAGGGAATAGAGATGCGTATGGGAGCAGCGGGTGTCTGCACTCGCTTTTCCTTCATCTTACTGGTCCTTGTAGAAGAGCTCAGACTCTCTCTCCTCCCCCCCCCCCCCCCCCCTCCTCCTCCTCCTCCTCCTCCTCCTCAGCAAATTCCCCCATTTTCCTGTTCGTCTTCCACCTTTGTGCCTCTAATCCCCCTGTAAATAGAATCTGTTTAGATGAAAACTGTGGGCAAACTGGCGCGCTGGCCTCTTCCTTCCCCACGATGTCGGATATCTTATCGTCTCTTACATCAGGTCGGTGTCATCATCCCACTTTTTCAAGCAGCTGTCTCAAACAAAAGGGCAGAAGGTGCCGCTCAGTCTTCGCTCGGAATCGAATCTGCACAGCAGCCAAACGCAGCATCTGATTCTCTTTATTCCTCACTTCTCTCTGATTCAGACGTCAATGAGCTTTATGGGATTTTGGCGCCCACTCGGTCAGGCACTGATGTTTGATCAGTTTAACCCTGAAGGGCAAGTGGTTTATTCACGAGCTGTGGGTGATTAGTTAAGCCGGGATGGAAGGATTATTTCATAATAATGGACGCCTTAGTGTTTAGCATGTTCTCCTCTCAGCACTAGGGAGTCCCAATTCGAATCCCAATCTGGGTTTCCTTGCTCTCCCTGTGTCCGGTTTCCTCCCACAGTTCAAAAACATGGAGCAAGTCAATTAAATTCTCCAAATTGCCCCATATAGAGTGTGTCTGTGTGAGTGAGTGGGTGTCCAGTGATAGATTGTTGCCCTGTCCTGGGTGTATCTGCCCAGCGTCCGAGACGTTCTCCCCTGGATGGGCATGGGGAACCCCCCACCCTAGTAGAGGATAAAGCAGAACATAATGGATGGATGGATGGAAGCAACATCAGTAGTCCATTACACTACAGTAGAATATATCTGGAGTTTATAGACTCTCAAAACACTGTGAATGGTCATTTTGCGGTCAGCGGTGCACCATCACCTTACAGCAAGGGTCCTTTTGATGTGGAGTTTGCATGTTCTCCCCATATCTGCATTGGTTTCCTTTAGAAGCTGTAGTTTTCTCCACCTGTAATATAAATTGGTGACATTCTTATAAATAAGGGTGGCATGGTGGCTTAGTGGTTAGCATGTTCTCCTCTCAGTGGTTCGAATCCCAATCTGGGTGGAGTTTCCATGTTCTCCCCGTCTCCGTGTGGGTTTCCTCCGGGTTCTCCGCTTTCCTCCCACAGTGCAAAAACATGGATCAAGGTCAATTGAATTCTCCAAAATGTCCAGCGATGGATTGGCGTCCTGTCCTGGGTGTATCTGCCCAGCGCCCGAAACGTTCTCCCCTGGATAGGCATGGAGAACCCCCCCCCATGACCCCAGTAGAGGATAAATCAGAAGATAATGGATGGATGGATAGTTTGGAATACATCAGTACTTACGATCCGGTACCCAGAGAATTCCATTTTTGCTGGAAGTCACTATCAATTGGAAATGAGGAGGAAAAAAGGCTTTGGACGGAGGAGAGGTCCAAGCCGTAATTCTGCTGATGCAGCTGGGAAAATATTTCTCCACATGTGAGAGCAGCTCGTCTTTCAGCGGCTTCACTTTCATAAGAGCAGAGTCAGAGCTGGTGCTGCACAGTTTACAGAGCCAAGAGATTCAGACCCCGGTATCAAAGAATTACACAAACATGAAGGTATGATGACCCCGTGACCTGATGCGTTGGGTATTGGTACCTGGAGCTTTAGGAGTGACCCGGCATGAGCTGGCGTTCGTAATACTCAGTCAGCTGCTGTTGACATCATGCTTAAGTCTTTTATTTTTTTAAAGCGAGTTGTCCTCTAAATTGTATATGTATCTTGGCTCTTGTAGAGCAGCTAAGTTCTGCTGTCATCATTTATTTTGTTCCTTTTTCTGGATTTTCACAGATTTCCAAAACAACTTTAGGACCAGTCTTATTTTACCTAAAACTATTTGCGCGACTATATTTCTAAATATTTATCAAGAACCTGGAACAAAATGTATAAAATGTCATTATACTTCGCTAAATCCATTAGTAGGTGTGGGGGGGGGGGCGGCATTGGGCATCCAGGGATGAACGTATTGGGCTTTGGCAGATACACCCTGGCACCTGTCCTGGGTATATCTGCCCAAATCCCAAAAGGTTCTTCCCCATACACTATATAGGTGCAAATTATGTAGGGGCAATTTAAAGCAGTCAATTTAGCTTAAATCCATGTTTTCAGACTGGAGAACCTGGAGAAAACCCACACGGACATGTAGTGGGTAGCACATCTACCAGGTTTAAATCCCAATCTTGGTGCAAAGATCTTCTCCCCGTGTCCATGTGGGTTCTCTGGTTTCTTCCCACAGTCCAAACACATGAGTTTGAGGTGATGTCTAATGTCCTATATAGTGTGAGTCTTTATGCCCAGCGATAGACTGGAGCCCTGTCCTGGGGGTATCTGCCCAGTGCCCGAAGAGTTGTCCCCTGGATGGGCATGGGGAACCAACCTGGTACCCTTGCATAGGATTAAGCCGATGGCTGGATGGATGGATAGAACATGTTCTGATATTTGGGTTCCCTCACTGCTTGTTTACTGAGCTTCACCTGCAGTGTCTCAGACTGCCCGCCTAACCTACCAACATGTGCAGATCTTTCCTGGGAGAAGCGCAATTTCTGCGAACAGCTATTTGCTTAATGCTGTGAATGTAAATGATCTGCAGGACAAATTATATTACAAGTTAAATTAAAGTCCCAGGATCCAGAGAAAAGCAGAAGAGTCCCGGAGGAAATCAGATGGATGCCTATAGTAATGACTCTGTGCTGCTGCCAGTACTGACTCAACCGAGGAGCGTGGTGGAGGTCTGGGATTGGTCCGTTATGCTCATCTCGGAGATTCTGGGTTTAAATTCAATCCATCACTGGGCACACACTCACTCACACAAACACACTCCATATGGGGGCAATTTGGAAAAGTCAATTGACTTGCTCCATGTTTTTGGACTGTGGGAGGAAACCCACGCGGACACAGGGAGAACATGAAAACTCCACCCAGATTGGGATTCCAACCGGGAATCCCTAGCGCTGAGAGGAGAATATGCTAACCACTAAAGCACCGTGCCGCACAATTTCTATATTTTTTATAATATAAATATTACTAGGGGTTCCCAGTTGGAATCCCAATCTGGGTGGAGTTTCCATGTTCTCCTCGTGTCCGTGTGGGTTTCCTCCGGGCTCTCCGGTTTCCTCCCACAGTCCAAAAACATGGATCAAGTCAAATGAATTCTCCAACTTGCCCCATATAGAGTGTGTCTGTGTGAGTGTGTCCCCAACGATAGATTGGCGCCCTGTCCTGGGTGTATCTGCCCAGCGCCCGAAACGTTCTCCCCTGGATGGGCATGGGAACCCCCCCCCCCCCACACACACACACACACACAACCCTAGTAAAGGATAAAGCAGAAGATAATGGATGGATGGAATGTAAATATTAAAAGCTTGAAACTTTTTCTCTATTGAAAATTGACAGTTTAGAGACAAAAAGTGGTGTAAATAAAGTCAAGAACCTCAGAAATGCCTGAAGCCTGTTTTTCTGAGCATTTTGTCCGGAGGGGAATGGGGGCCACGAACCCTTTTCGTCTTCCAAAGAAGTGCGTGACCGAGTTTGAGAGGCACCGTTCTATTCTCTTCACCTCAGCTGCAGTTTAAAGTGTTAAGTTGGCGTTATAATGGCTACATCCCCTTGGCCTGGACCTTGCTTCGTCTCCGCCAACTAGTAGTAAGGGTCAGGCGGAGTGCACTCCAGTTTCCCTACGTAGTCTGGCATGAGAAAATGTTTGCTTGGACTTAAGTTTGTTTGCCGAGCGCTCTAAATGCAATGGAAGCACAAAACAACAGAAGCAGCCATGCCCCTGTAGGGGGCTTGATTACCCAAGACAAAGACTTTCATTGAGCTGATTTGAAGGGGACTCCTGCAGGGGTGCTACTCCTGCTCTTCCCCTTGTCCTCAAGCACCTGCTCTCATTAGAGATAATAACAGTCAGTACTCCGTAACACTAGGTGGCCCTGTGAAGAACCCTCGGTGGATTGATTGGCATAAAAGCGGGCCATCACGGGTTCTTGTAAACCGCGTTTAAACATCCGTTCCGTGCCGGTGAGCGCTTCCATTTTGGACGAGGCGTTGACGAGGATCTTGTGCGGTTTGCCGTGAACTTGTTCTTTCTCAAGGTCGCTCCGAGTCGGCGCTCTGTACTCTGTAACAAAGCGTGGATTTAATTCTTCACAACAAAGTGGAGGCATTGGGAGCCTTAACAAGCCTCACGCTTTATATGCACATATAATTATTAGGAAATGAAGCCATCCCTGTTTCTCCGATGAAGATCAAAGGGATTTGTTTTCTTCATTTAATTATTTATCGCTTTATAGTTGCTCCTTTCCCGCCCCACGGAACAGGGGGAAAAAAGTGGTTTTAAGAACACCGCACATCGGGTGGAATCTACTTAGCATGTTGCAGAGTGTGTATAATCACCATCTTATGGAAATGAAATAAACACAAATCACTGCTGGCACTCTTGTTATAGGGGCAGTCATGGGCCTGTGGGGCAGTCATGGGCCTGTGGGGCAGTCATGGGCCTGTGGTTAAGGAACCAGCCTTGTGACTTGAAGGTCCCCGTCCGATTCCCGATCCCACCAAGTACCATGACTGAAGTGCCCTTGGTCAAGGCACCTAAACCTAATTGCTCCCCAGGCGTCATGTTCAAGTGCTATATAAACAAACATGGACCAACTTATTAACTTTTGGATTTTTTTATTAATGGGACAGAGAGACCAGATTTACTGAATGGAGCGGTAATTTCATAGTGATTTTATATTTATATTATATTTCTTATATAATTATAGTGTTTACCATTTTTTTTCTATTGAAAATTGACAGTTTAGTGACAAAAAGTGGTGTAAATAAAGTCAAGACCATCAGAAATGACTGGGCCTGTGGGGCAGTCATGGGCTTGGGGTTAAGGAACCAGCCTTGTGACTCGAAGGTCCCGGTTCGATTCCCGATCCCACCGACACTATGGCTGAAGTTTCCTTGGGCAAACCACCTGATCCCAAGTGCTCCCCCACCGCCGTGTGCAAGTGCTATATACAAAAAATGAAGTTAAACAAACTTTAACTTAAAGCATGGAACCAGCTAATTAACTTTGGATTTTTTTTATTAATGGGACAGAGAGACCAGATTTGCTGAATGGAACAGTATTTCCTAGTGATTTTATATTTATATTATATTTCTTATATCATTTTTCGGGCATAGATTGAACTTTTCTATTGAAAATTGACAGTTTAGTGACAAAAAGTGGTCTAAATGACGTCAAGCCCATCAGAAATGACTGGGCCTGTGGGGCAGTCATTGGCTTGTGCTTAAGCAACCAGCCTTGTGACTGGAAGGTCCCTAGTTCGATTCCCGATCCCACCAAGTACCATGGCTGAAGTGCCCTTGGTCAAGCCACCTAACCCTAATTGCTCCCTGGGCGCCGTGTTCAGGTGCCATTTAATTATTGGGACAGAGAGACCAGATTTACTGAATGGAGCGGAATTTCCTAGTGATTTTCTATTTATATTATATTTCTTATATCATTTTTCTGCCGTCGATTGAACTTTGAAAGTGAAGTGTACTTGCTAAAGTGCCCTTGAACAAGGCACCTAAGCCAAATTGCTTCCCAGGCGCCGTATTCAAGGCTGCCCACCACTCCGGGCACGTGTGCTCACTTCACCAATGGGTGTGTGTGTGTGTGTGTGTGTGTGTGTTTTACTCTGTGTGTACGCACAGTAGGCAAAATAAATCACTGTATCACTTTTTCTTATTATAGGGGTCTTGCAGGGAAATTAAGAGTTGAAGAGATTATATGCGCTGAGTATATTGCGCTCTGTGTCTGGGTGAGGGGTGGGCGTGGGGGTATGTGCAAGAGGTCGGGGGTAAGTTTGTGAAGAGGCCCTTGACCTGCACCAGAGTGGATCCTCGAACCCCTACTGGCTTAACAGACACTCTACTGATTAGGAGAGCGTTCCCCGTCGAGCGAAAGCAGTTTACATGTCAGCATCCATTCTCGCCTCGTTTGGTGATTAACTCTGAGCCAGCGATGACGGATCTTGAACCAATTGTTTCCTTTCGTTTTGTTACCATCACGTTCTGCAGATGCTTCCTGCCCTCCCTCCCTCTCCCTCTCTCTCTCACCCTTACACTTGCTTAGGAAGTGTCTCTCTCTCAAGAAGGATAATGTTGAGTGCAACTGGCAATTACCCAGGGCAACTCTGGAGTACTGGGCTTGTTTTGTTGTTGTTTTGAAGTTTTTTTTTTTTTTTCTCTTCTCCCCCTCCGTCTCTCTAGCCCCCTCTCTCTGTTGTTCCCCAGGGCTTCTTGTTTCTGGATGAGAGCTCTTCCTATGCTGAGCACAGGTCCTTCGCTTTCGCTCTCTCTTTTCGCTCTGCGTGTGTCTGAAGTAGTCCATCCTGAACAAGAGCTGCATCAGCACTGAAACCAGCTTGAAGTCTTTTCTTATTTTCGCCGTTTTTCGAAATTTCCGTCTTGCAAACTTCTGAAAAAGTCTTTATACCGATTCTTAAATCAGTTCTAAATGCAGAACATCGACTTCTATTGAGAAAACATCCATCCATCCATTATCTTCCGCTTTATCCTATACTAGGGTCGCGGGGGGGTTCCCCATGCCCATCCAGGGGAGAACGTCTCGGGCGCTGGGCAGATACACCCAGGACAGGGCATCAATCTATCACTGGGCACACACTCACACACACAGACACACTCTATATGGGGCAATTTGGAGAATTCAATTGACTTGATCCATGTTTTTTGACTGTGGAAGGAAATCGGAGAACCCGGAGGAAACCCATGCGGACACGGGGAGAACATGGAAACTCCACTCAGATTGGGATTGGAACCGGGAATCCCTAGTGCTGAGAGGAGAACATGCTAACCACCAAGCCACTGTGCCGGCCCATTGAGAAAAATCTGTATAATTAATCATTTTAAGCATAAATTATATATATATTATATATATAGCGATAGATTGGCGCCCTGTCCTGGGTGTATCTGCCCAGCGCCAGAAACGTTCTCCCCTGGATGGGCATGGGGAACCCCCCGCGACCCTAATGTAGGATAAATTGGAAGATGATGAATGGATGGTTTATATGAACATACACATTCCACCTGCTGCAGTGTTTATGATACTCTATTCTACGCTGTACTGTACATCCAGCTTTAAACAGCTGCCTGGGAAGGCTTTCTAGATTTGAAGGTGTGTCTGGATGAAGTTTTGCCTGTTCATCCAGAAAAGCCAAATTCTTTGGTGTAGTTAATAATCCAGTTTGATAGAACCAGTGTGGAACAGTCACTTTTACTTTATAGGTCTTTGTGCATTGGAACACAGTCATGCTGGATCAGAAGATCCCTAAACTTCCCTAAACTGTTTTTTTACGTTGGTAGAATACAAGTTGTCCAAAATGCAAATATAAATATAAATCTAATTTTTAATTAAGGTGTGGCCTAATTCTAGTGTTGATTTGTACAGTACAGATTGTATTTGTAATGTTGTAAATATGTAGTCAAAAAAACTGGTCCGTTTTTTTAAAGTGAATATTGCTGAGTATCGGGATACCGGCTTAGTGCTCGTCGGGAAATTGGCTTGCTGTTTATATTAATCCGTTTTTCCATCCATCCATTATCTTCCGCTTTATCCTATATTAGGGTCGCGGGGGGGTTCCCCATGCCCATCCAGAGGAGAACATTTGGGCGCTGGGCAGATACACCCAGGACAGGGTGTCAATCACTGGGCACACACTCAATCATAAAAACACACTCTATATGGGGCAATTTGGAGAAGTCAATTGGCCTTGCTCCATGTTTTTGGACTGTGGGAGGAAACCGGAGAACCCGGAGGAAACCAATGTGGACACGGGGAGAACATGGAAACTCCACCCAGATTGGGATTCGAACCGGGAATCCCCAGCGCTGAGAGGACCGGAACGACACGTGGTAAAAAAAAAACAACATTAAATTGCAAGTGACGAATACTGTTTTTCAGATGGAGCCCATATTTTAGCAGATGATACTCTCAGGGGTCTTAATTGTTCGTTAAGGGAATAAAGACCCCCCCCCCCCGTAGACCCCTGTTATTCCCACAACGTTAAACTGATTGTGTAGCAGAGTCTGAACGGCAGCGTTTCAGCTCAGAGTTAACTCCAAAACAAGAAGCCACTTCATCCAGCTTCCAGCGAGCGACCGTCTCCTCTGCAGCTCTCTGTCGCAACACGGGCGCGATTGCGAATACCTGCGGGGCCATATTTCGGGGACCGTGCTGAAATTCTTTCTCAGCCCGTTGCGTCAGGCTGCATGCACTTGTGTCAGATGCTCCCGCTCGCCCGCCCGCCGTGTGCCGGCGCTTCGGCTGCATGTATGCAGATGGAAGCGTGAACCCCGGCTGATGATTAAGGAGCATTCCTGCATCGGTGTTCCTGTGCAAGTGCAATCAAGAGGTTCGGGCGGTGGAGGCGCAGCACCGTCAAAGTGCACGAGCGAGCTTCCGACTTTAGATACGCGCTGCGGTTGTGGCTCTGGTGCTCGTGCAGGCGCAAGGCTGAGCATCAGAGGAAGGCAGACAAAACATGCTGCGGCGTGGCAGAGCTCAACCACACTTTCAAAAAGACAAGAGGAATCCAAAAAAGTGCACACACACACACACACACACACACACACACACACACACACACACACACACACACACAGGCGTGTGTACACACAGAGGGGCGGTGGGGAGGCAAATCTGCAGAGTGCGTGAGATGCACTGAGGGAAGGATGTGCTCACTTTGTTTACGTGTAGGTGGGGGCTGGCATGCGGTTGTGTGTGTGTGTCTGTGTGTGTGTGTGTGTGTGTGTGTGTGTGTGTGTGTGTGTGAAGCAAAATCATTGAACACGGGAAATAGATTTATATTCAGTGTGCATGTATGACTTCATCTGTTTACTTGGCCACTTTATTAGGAATAGCATTATTTCTCTTGCGTTACTTTAGCATCATCTTCATCATCTTCATCTTCATCATCATCATCATCGTGTTGTGATTATGGGCAGGAGTCATATTGTGAGAACGTTTCGAGCGCTGGGCAGATACACCCATAACAGGGCGCCAAATCATCACTGGGCATACACTCACTCACTCATACAGACTATATGGGGCAATTGAGAGCAGCCGATTTAACATTAAGCCATTGTTTTCCAGAATTCCTCTGGATTCCAGAATCCAGAGGAAACCCATGTGGACATGGGGAGAACGTGGAAACTCCACCCAGTTTGGGATTCAAACCTGGAACCCCAAGCCTGAGAGGCGGACGTTCTAACCACTACGCCACCGCGCCGCCACATGGAAACACATTTGACCATAAAATAAAACACAACATAGAGAAAAGCATAGGTGTCAAACTCTGTCAAACCCGCGGGCCAAATCCGGCCCATAATACAATTCTAACTGGCCTGTAAGATCATTTAACATCTATTATTATTCTTCATTATTATCTTTTATTAGCCATCCATCCATTATCTTCTGCTTTATCCTCTATTAGGGTCGCGGTGGGGTTCCCCATGCCCATCCAGGGGAGAACGTCTCGGGCGCTGGGCAGATACACCCAGGACAGGACGCCAATCTATCGCTGGGCACACACTCACTCACACAGACACACTCTAAATGGGGCAATTTGGAGAATTCAATGGACCTTGATCCATGTTTTTGGACTGTGGGAGAAAACCGGAGAACCCGGAGGAAACCCACGCAGACACCCAGATTGGGATGCAAACCGGGAATCCCTTGCGCTGAGAGGAGAACATGCTAAACACTAAGCCACCGTGCCGCCCACTATTATTATTATTATTATTATTATTATTATTATTATTATTATTATGGGCGGCACGGTGGTTTAGTGGTTAGCACGTTCGCCTCTCAGTGCTAGGGATTCCCGGTTCGAATCCCCATCTGGGTGGAGTTTCCATGTTCTCCCCGTGTCGGCGTGGGTTTCCTCCGGGTTCTCCGGTTTCCTCCCACAGTCCAAAAACATGGATCAAGTCAATTGAGTTCTCAAAATTGCCCCATATAGAGTGTGTCTGTGTGAGTGAGTGTGTGTCCAGGGATAAATTGGCGCCCTGTCCTGGGTCTTTCTGCCCAGCGCCCGAGACGTTCTCCCCTGGATGGGCATGGGGAACCCCACCGCGACCCTAATAGAGGATAAAGTGGGTGATAATGAATGAATGAATTATTATTATTATTATTATTATCCATCCATCCATTATCTTCCGCTTTATCCTCTATTAGAGTGGCGGGGGGGGATTCCCCATGCCCATCCAGGGGAGAACGACCCAGGACA
The DNA here is from genome assembly GCA_019802505.1 of Corydoras sp. C115. Lineage (NCBI taxonomy): Eukaryota > Metazoa > Chordata > Actinopteri > Siluriformes > Callichthyidae > Corydoras > Corydoras sp. C115. The sequence continues at coordinate 586,145 of JAFMOC010000145.1, read as the reverse complement.
GGGCGCCAATCTATCGCTGGGCATATTATTATTATTATTATTATTATTGTTGTTATTATTATTATTATTATGATTATTAATGGCCCAACGATATGTTTATTTGGACCATGCTCATATTTTTAATTAGTCTGATTTTGACAGTTACTTTGACCTAAATGAATAGTCTGCTAAACCATGTGGGTTCCGTTTTGGAGTCCTGTTCGTTTGTAAGATGTCTATCTACAGATTTTGTTTCTGTAAAGCTGTATAGGATCGAGTTTGTTGGGGCCCTTTCCTGTTCTCGCAGATAAAAATCATTTCCAAAACTCAGTGAGGCCGCCAGCGTGCTGCAGCGTGCACGTTGCACTTTCCGGGTAATAAACAGTCTCGGCCTCCCCGCCATGTCGACTGTAGCAGCTGAGGAAATCACAGCTGATCACGTTAAGCAAAGAAGCGGATGCAATAAAAACCAAACACTCGTGTGAAGTGAGAACAATCAGCTGGCATGCCAACGCAAGCGGAGGAGAATAAACACCCCCGGCATCAAAGCAGTGTGAAAGCGAGGAGCGCCGAGGGGAAACATGCTGCGGGAAAGGTTGCCCTCACGTCGGGGCTAGGTGGGCTCTGCAGCCACGTGTTTGATCTCTGACATATTTCATAGGAACGGATTAGTTTGTGCTTTCCGGCTTTGATCTGCTGCAAAGACCGTATTGCCGCTTGGTTCGGGGGGTTTAGTGCGTATTATAATTTATACAAGAGGGATTTGCATGCGAGTGTATGTTTTCTTCTCGCTGCTCAGGCTTAAGCAACCTTCAGTAAACAGGCCGTGCTATTGTGCTGCTTTGCGTTAGGCTTCTCATTAGTGATCTCTGTGGTAATTAGTGGGTGGATGGAGGACGGAGATGCAGTGAGACCCAAATCATCAGACGCGCCATGGGACTAACTAAATTACTAATCAATTACACAAGTGTGTGTGGGGGGGGGTGACTCCGAAGCCTTCATAGTTACTTTAACATTACATTTGCATTCGGTCATTTCTGCGGACGCTTTTATCCAAAGCGACTTACAAGGATCCAGACTTCAGATCGTCAGAGCACACTGTTGGTCACTGCATCCCTGGAGGGTTAAAGGTCTTGAACCTTATGTGAACACACATTGGAAACATCAGTGGACCTGGTTTAGTACTATAAATATTTTAGATACCACGCCAGTGTATAATAAATAAATTTAATAAACATATATCAATATACATAGGTCAATGTAAAATGATCTCTATATAATATAAATGATATATAAATCTCTAAATAAATATATAATAAATAAATGATATGGAGATTTATATATTTATTTAGAGATTTATATATCATTTATATTATCATATCTATTATATGGAGATCATTTTACATTGATCTGTTAATTGTTATTAATGGCCCGGCCGTATCGTTTTTTGAGCCATGCTTGTATTTAACTGTAAATGAATGAGACAAGAACATTTTGATGGAGACGAATATTTAGAGATATTTAAAGTTTAAATTTATTTTCCAAAAACTGAATGTAATGTTTTGATTTGTTTTTTTCATGTTTGTGGAAAAACGTGTTTTTTTTTTTTTTTTTTTTTTTTTTTTTTTTTTTTTTTTTTTTTTTAGGATTCTTCATGTTTTGTTTGCAGCATGTTCAGAGTTTAACTTTTATAATTCTGACAGAGGGCAGTTTTATAGAGAGCAAAGTATTTTACATTATATAAAGTTCAAGTTTATTTATTGTGGAGCAGCTATTTAAATTTATGTATAAAAGTGGTTTAGCACGTTCTTCTCTCAGCACTAGGGATTCCCGGTTCGAATCCCAATCTGGGTGGAGTTTCCATGTTCTCCCCGTGTCTGCGTGGGTTTCCTCCGGGTTCTCCGGTTTCCTCCCACAGTCCAAAAACATGCATCAAGTCAATTGAGTCCACTAAATTGCCCCATATAGAGTGTGTCTGTGTGAGTGAGTGTGTGTCCAGTGATAGATTAGCGCCCCTCTCCTGGGTGTATCTGCCCAGCGCTCGAAACGTTCTCTGGATGGGAATGGGGAACCCCCCCCACGACCCTAATAGAGGCTAAAGCGGAAGATAATAAATGAATGAATCTATATGATTAAATTAGCTCTGTTGTGGTGGTGACTCTATGGTGTTGCATAGTAGCTTCGTCTAAACACGTCAAACTGAGAGTTTGCACACAAATACATTTGGTATTTCAGAGTTTGGTTCGTGGTAATTTCGTTCCTGCATGCATTCAAACCCGCCCCTCGATCAACACTCGCTCTGAAACCTCAAGAAGCTCAGAGAGACAGCTGGTTTATTTTTACAAACTACAAAAATTGCCATTCGGAGATTAATTTCCGAGCCCTGCTCCCATTGTGGAGGAGCCAAATTGAGCTTTATAGAATTAGGGCTCATGCTGCCGAAACCTCGACCTATAATTGGAAGAGCGCTGAGCCGCTGTGCAGTGCTCGATGGGTTGTGGAGGTTCTCTGTGAGCGCTGCACAGTGGCAGGTAGGAAGCAGATCACAGCCCGAGGTCGATGCTGCTGTGTTTGTTTTGTAAATAGGGCTCCTACTAGATGAGCCAGGGAGGCGGGCGTCCCGTATTTCGCAAAAAAAGACTCCTAGCCCGGCTCAAGGTCGTTTAGGATGATGGCACGTCATTAATAATTTCTCATTCCCTGCAAATTCGCCGCATCCATCTCGATCCCCTTCTGCCGTGGCTCGGCGGCTGCATCCGGGCGTCCCAGAGGAGGAGCGCGCCGTGGCCGTGCATTAGCACAGAAAGGGCCTGTTAAGAGCGAGGACATGCATCACAGCCACTCATTCGTAGTTGTTAAAGAGAATAAAGAGAGTAAAGAGAGTAATCGTGTGTCACTAACAAAGCAACGTTCCCAATTTGATGGGGGGGGTTTCGCCACAACCTCTCAGTGTGAGATCCGCTTTTGTGCTCGGAATGGAGCGCGGATGCCGGCAGGTAATTCCCTGCTCCCGCTCCACGACGCCTTATAGCCCAGCAGCACCACTACAGGGATGCAATTAGCTCGCTCCCAGAAGCCTGCTGCAGCCACATGACAAGGTGTTACTTGAGGAACCATCAAAGCCTGATTTTAAATGATGCATTTAATTATGTGAATCGGGAATTTGCACGCAAGCGTGTGTGTGTGTGTGTGTGTGTGGTGTGTGTGTGTGTGTGGTGTGTGTGTGTGTGTGTGTGTGTGGTGTGTGGTGTGTGTGTGTGTGTGTGTGTGTGTGTGTGTGGGACTGACAGTAATCAGTCAACAAGCATGTCGGAGTAGAGAGTATATCAAGCATGAGATGGTTTATGTCTCTGTGTGTGTGTGTGTGTGTGTGTGTGTGCACAGCGATGGATTGGCACCCTGTCCTGGGTGTATCTACCCAGCTCCTGAGAAATTCTTACCAGGGTGTGCATGGAGAACCCCCCTCCCACGACCCTAGAACAGGATTAAGTGGGAGATAATGAATAAATTAGTGTGTGTGTGTGTGTGTGTGTGTGTGGGACTGACAGTACTCAGTCAACAAGCATGTCGGAGAGGAGAGTATATCAAGCATGAGATGGTGTGTGTGTGTGTGTGTGTCTGTGTGTGCACAGCGATGGATTGGCACCCTGTCCTGCGTGTATCTGTAAATGAAATGCCAGATACAGGATTAAGTGGGAGATAATGCATAAATTAGTGTATTGTGTGTGTGTGTGTGTGTGTGTGTGTTGTGTGTGTGTGTGTGTGTGTGTGTGTGTGTGTGTGCGCGTAAGGGACTGACAGTACTCAGTCAACAAGCATGTCAGAGTAGCAAGTCTATCAAGCATGAGATGGTTTGTGGTTTTGAGAGTGTGAGTGTGTATGTGTGTATGTATGTGTGTGTGTGTGTGTGTGTGTGTGTGTGTGTGCGTGCCCAGCGATGGATTGGCACCCTGTCCTGGGTGTATCTGGAAATGAGATGCCAGATACAGGATTAAGTGGGAGATAATGCATAAATTAGTGTATTGTGTGTGTGTGTGTGTGTGTGTGTATTTGTGTGTGTGTGTGTGTGTGTGTGTGTGTGTGTGTGTGTGTGTGTGTGTGTGTGTGTGTGTGTGTGTGTGTGTGTGTGGGACTGACAGTACTCAGTCAACAAGCATGTCGGAGTAGCAAGTCTATCAAGCATGAGATGGTTTGTGGTTTGAGTGTGTGTGTGTGTGTGTGTGTGTGTGTGTGTGTGTGTGTGTGTGTGTGTGTGTGTGTGTGTGTGTGTGTGGGACTGACAGTAATCAGTCAACAAGCATGTCGGAGTAGAGAGTATATCAAGCATGAGATGGTTTATGTCTCTGTGTGTGTGTGTGTGTGTGTGTGTGTGTGTGTGTGTGTGTGTGTGTGTGTGTGTGTGTGTGCACAGCGATGGATTGGCACCCTGTCCTGGGTGTATCTACCCAGCTCCTGAGAAATTCTTACCAGGGTGTGCATGGAGAACCCCCCTCCCACGACCCTAGAACAGGATTAAGTGGGAGATAATGAATAAATTAGTGTGTGTGTGTGTGTGTGTGTGTGGGACTGACAGTACTCAGTCAACAAGCATGTCGGAGAGGAGAGTATATCAAGCATGAGATGGTGTGTGTGTGTGTGTGTGTCTGTGTGTGCACAGCGATGGATTGGCACCCTGTCCTGCGTGTATCTGTAAATGAAATGCCAGATACAGGATTAAGTGGGAGATAATGCATAAATTAGTGTATTGTGTGTGTGTGTGTGTGTGTGTGTGTGTGTGTGTGTGTGTGTGTGTGTGTGTGTGTGTGTGTGTGTGTGTGTGTGCGCGTAAGGGACTGACAGTACTCAGTCAACAAGCATGTCAGAGTAGCAAGTCTATCAAGCATGAGATGGTTTGTGGTTTTGAGAGTGTGAGTGTGTATGTGTGTATGTATGTGTGTGTGTGTGTGTGTGTGCGTGTGTGTGCCCAGCGATGGATTGGCACCCTGTCCTGGGTGTATCTGGAAATGAGATGCCAGATACAGGATTAAGTGGGAGATAATGCATAAATTAGTGTATTGTGTGTGTGTGTGTGTGTGTGTGTATTTGTGTGTGTGTGTGTGTGTGTGTGTGTGTGTGTGTGTGTGTGTGTGTGTGTGTGTGTGTGTGTGTGTGTGTGTGTGTGTGTGTGTGTGTGTGTGGGACTGACAGTACTCAGTCAACAAGCATGTCGGAGTAGCAAGTCTATCAAGCATGAGATGGTTTGTGGTTTTGAGTGTGTGTGTGTGGTGTGTGTGTGTGTGTGTGTGGTGTGTGTGTGTGTGTGTGTGTGCGTCCACGTGTGCCGAAATCAGGAAAAGATTTTTGGGGGAGGCACCAGTAACTGCCAAGCGTGTATCATACCTGTGAGAGTGTGAGAATAAAGCGAGGCCTGCTGTGTTAATCTGCTGATCTGGCTCAGTCCCTCGCTTCCTCTGCTCTTATCAGCCGTGAGGTTCCGTTTAACAGAACTGAACTGGAACATCGTCGTCAAGAGAACAGACCTACAGACCGCCTTCATAAGTTTAAACCTTAAACCATAAATACCAAGATACAAATAAGCAATGCCAAGCTTATTAATAGAATATTATTTGATTGTTTTGTAGCAATTAAAACCATTATCTGATTTTTACATCAATTTAAAAAAAGTGTGGACACACCTCTTTTATGTTCCATGTTCTCCGTTTCACTTCCTGTAAAGATGGACTTTGTAGTTCTACAATTCCAGACTGTAGTCCATCTGTTTGTACATACTGTGTACGTCCCCTTTACTCTGTTCTAATGGTCAGAACCCCAATAGTACCCCCACAGGGCAGGTATTATTGGGTGGGTGCATTATTCCTATCCCAGCAGTGTCACTGAGGTGTTTAAATGAACCTCCAGCAGCACTGCTGCACTAAAACCCCCCTCACCACATCAGTGTCACTACAGAACTGACCAGAAACAATCCACCACCCAAATGATACCTGTTCTGTGATGCTGCTGACCAACAGAGAACAGAGAACCAACGGAGAACCAACAGAGGACTAACAACAACATAGGACACAGATGGACTACAGTCTGGAATTATAAGACTACAAAGTCCATCTATATGAGAAGTGAAGGATATCAACAATGGGGCAAGAAGGGGTTGTGTCCAAATGTTTGACTTCGAATCCCCATCTGGGTGGAGTTTTCACGTGGGTTTCCTCCGGGTTCTCTGGTTTCCACCACAGTCCAAAATCATGGATCAAGTCAATCAATTGAGTTCTCCAAATTGCCCCATATAGTGTGTCTGTGTGAGTGAGTGTATGCCCAGTGAAAGATTGGCGCCCTGTCCTGGGTGTATCTGCCCAGCGCCCGAGACGTTCTCCTCTGGATGGGCATGGGGAACCCCCCCCCCCCGCGACCCTAATAGTGGATAAATCAGAAGATAATGGATGGATGGATATTCTCAAATTGCCTGCAGGCAGGCTTTATAAACACATTTAAATATGAATTTCTCAAACAGCTTTCCATACGTTACATGTACCGTAGATAGGGTACTGAATAATGTTCAAACTCTTAACCGTGTCCGTGTGTGTGGGTTCCGACCGACAGGTTCTGCACATACAGAACAGATTCTACAGGCTCCAGAGCTCGGGATGCTGGCTGCATCATTATGTAATCTCTGCTTATCAGAACCTGCCGCCTCCCCGATCCCAAATACACATGCGGTCCATATCCACGTAATCACCGAGCGCTTGCCGTCATTAGCTCGGCTAAATACTCCCGCTTTCCACAATCTCCACCATACCTGGCCTCGGATAATTACCTGCTCTCGTTGGGGTGGGGTAGCGGGTGGGGGCTTGGTCCTGCGTTGCATTCGTTTGCATGAAATCTTTATCAGAGCGCTGCACCTTTCCCTCCACCGTCTCGTTTTTTCCCCCAGGCCTGATGGGCAGCTGTCTGGAAGGTAATGGGCAGGTTCCAGTAGGAAAGTTAAGAAAATTAAGTTCTTAAATGGAATTCTTACCGAGTTTACATCGGCAGACTGGTGAGAGTCAGCCAATCATCCAATTGTAGGTCTTAACGGACCCTCGTTGGGTTTTCCATCTGAAAGGTGGGGGTTCAAATCCCAGGTCCAACCCTCAACCTCAACCCTCATTGCTCCAGGGATGTTGTGATCAACCCTGTGCTCACCTTGTAAGTGACTTACAAGTATCCCAAAATTGGTTGGGTTTAGAACACTGGTTTGGTCATACAACATCCCTGGAGTAATGAGGGTTGAGGGTCTTGCTCAAGGACCCACACTGGTAACTTCACTAGACTTTGGATTTAAACCCACAACCTTCAGATTGATAGCCCAACACTGTAACCACTGAGCTACCACACCCTCAATACAACACTCTAGCATGCAACTAACTGCCTACAGCCACCCGGTATCACATGGCATGCTATGGTCGCCAAAACCCACAATTCAGGTCACCAAGTGCATCCAAAAAGAAAAAAACCTGGTGCATGCATTAATTTAATTAAGGACAATTAAGTGTGTTGTAATAGATATCATCCAAGAGTTTACAATGGTAAAGTTCATCTCATCTTATTATCTTCTCTTTAATTCTCCACATGGGGGCGGCATGGTGGCTTAGTGGTTAGCACATTCGCCTCTCAGGTGAATCCCAATCTGGGTGGAGTTTCCATGTTCTCCCCGTGTCTGTGTGGGTTTCCTCCGGGTTCTCCGGTTTCCTCCCACAGTCCAAAAACATGGAGCAAGTCAATTGAATTCTCCAAATTGCCCCATATAGAGTGTGTCTGTGTGAGTGAGTGTGTGCCCAGCGATAGATTGGCGTCTTGTCCTGCGTGTATCTGCCCAGTGCCCGAGGCATTCTCCCCTGAATGGGCATGGGGAACCCCCCCCCCGACCCTACTAGAGGATAAAGCGGAAGATAATGGATGGATGGAATTGTCCACAAGGAACTATGGTCACGGGTTGGGGGGGGTTCCATTTCAGGCGCTGGGAAGATACCCCCAGGACAGGGCGCCAATCCATCGTTGGGCACACACTCACACAGCCACACTATATTGAGGGCATTCAATTTACTTTGAATCTATGTTGTTGGACTGTGGGAGGAAACCTGGATCCCCAGCACCGAGAGGTGGACACGCCAACCAAGAAGGATCTAATAAGGTCGCATCATGCACAAGCATTAAGAATGTTGGACCAGAACTTGGTCCAGGTTCTCCTTGTGTTGCAGTAAATTCTTGTTTGTTGTTATTATTGATATAAAGAGCTAAAGCGGTATGAAGTTCAGGTTGAAGTGCAAGCTTGTTGGCGCGGTCCTGTCAGGGACATTATCGTCTCTTTCGTCTGTATTTGCAGCACCAGAAATCAGCTGCTCTTGGAGAAACAGCCCGGGGTGCCGGTGAGGGCAGTTCACATGGAATGAAAAATTCCCTTTCATTTCCTGCCGACTCTCCGGCTGCTTGTTTAATCAGAGTCGGGGAGTAAGGGCTGCGTGTCACCGAGTGCCGTGCCGTCTCCTTCAGCAGGTCTGTGGAATGGGTAATGATGGGCTGTGCATCAGCACTCCCATTAATGTCACTTCATTAATGTCTAATGAAGCCTGGCTGCTCGCCTTTTAAGAGGGACCACGCTCGTTACTGTTTGGGCCATTTGGAATTACGTCAGCCGAGACGGTTTGAAAGCCGTACGCCCGTCTCGTCTCTGACATATAGTGGAAGAGAATTAGTTCATTATGTCTCAATATCCAGTTGCTGTTCTGGGCAGTTTTCCAAGCAAAGAATAGAGATCTGTGGCCACCGGAGCGAGAAAGATCATCAACTGTCAGTTTACTGAAATATAGACCAACATTCCATATCTTCTAGAGGCAAAAGTATGTGAACCATTGGAATTTAGATTAGGACTGTGATTAATTCAAAGTTCTGAATTGATTAAAATTTCCTTGATATGTTTGTGAAGTCGGGCATGGCTTAGTGGTTAGCATGTTCTCCTCTCAGCACTAGGGATTCCCGGTTCGAATGCCAATCTGGGTGGAGTTTCCATGTTCTTCCCGTGTCCGTTTGGGTTTCCTCTGGGTTCTCCGGTTTCCTCCCACAGTCCAAAAACATGGCTCAAGCTCAATTGAATTCTCCAATTTGCCCCATATAGAGTGTGTTTATGTGAGTGAGTGTGTGCCCAGTGATAGATTGTCACCCTGTCCTGGGTGTATCTGCCCAGCGCCCGAGACGTTCTCCCTGGATGGACAAGGGGAACCCCAGCTGTAGTACTTGGTGGGACTGGGTATCCAACCGTGGACCTTCAGGTCACAAAGCTTGTTTCTTAACCCCAAGCCTTCATCCATTATCTTCCGCTTTATCCTCTATAAGGGTCGTGGGGGGGTTCCCCATGCCCATCCAGGGGAGAACATTTCAGGGCGCTGGGCAGATACACCCAGGACAGGATGCCATTCTATCACTGGGCACACACTCACTCACACAAACACACTCTATATGGGGCAATTTGGAGAAATCAATTGACTTGAGCCATGTTTTTGGACTGTGGGAGGAAACCGGAGAACCCGGAGGAAACCCATCGGGGACACGGCGAGAACATGGAAACTCCACGCATATTGGGATTCGAACCGGTAATCCCTAGCGCTGAGAGGAGAACATGCTAAACCACTAAGCCACCCTGACGCCTGCCCTACAGTCGTTTCCAAAAAAAAAATAACAAAGCCAACAGTCGATGCTATACATAAAACTGAAGATCTTTACATTTGGACATTAAGCAAAACAAAGTGCACTGATTTATTTACTCACCCGACTTCATTTTATTGATTTATTATTTATCAATTTATTAGTTTTATAGCAGACACAAGCGACATACAAGTACGGGAAAGGGAACGAAAACAATCGGAGATTAATAACCCGGCCGTCGAGCTCTGTCGTCAAGTTCCAAAAAGATGGGCTCTTGGAAATATCCGTCCTCATTATTGTAATTATAGCTGCTGTATTATGTCGGGAATCAAGCATTCATTTCAGATTAAGCAAGGATCGGATCTTGTCGACGACACACACAGAGCCGGGCTGCGAGAAAATGCTGGTTCTAATCTCCCCGGCTACGGAGTGTTCTCACAGTGGGCGCTTTTAAGGCTTTCTCACAGCCACTTGCTTTTTCCTCTGTCTGCCTTTGCAAAGAACCTCACGCTCTACACTCGCACCCCTCACGGCGCAGTTCCGCCGCTCGTCCTCCCCGCTGTAGTCTCGTGGTTGAGACGTATATAATCTGTCACCTGGATGCCGTAAGCCTTTCAAATGTATAACCGAGATAAGAAGCCACCCTCTTCTTTCCCCATCGGTGCCATGTCAGCCCCCCCCCTCCTCCTTTAAAATCCCGGGCCCTTAATCACTCACTCACCTGCGTTTCTACCGATCCGTTTGTGTACTGCGTATATCGGCCTCGGCTCTGCACAATCAGCTGCCTTTTGTTTTTCACGTGCTAACACGGCAATTACATCCATTATACCCGGGCGGCGTTGTTGTCAAACACGCCGGGGAATTTGGAGCGTAGTCGGAGTTCGAGCAGAACCCCCACTGCGACCTCGACCGTAATTTAAGGAATAAAAGCAATCAAACAAAAAGAAACTTCATATGAGGTATGCAGTGATGGATTGAAGGGGGGGGGGTAGCTGTTCTTCCACAACAGTACATATTTTCAACCTAGAACTTTGAGAGAGTATATATATATATATATATATATATATATATATCCATCCATCCACTATCTTCAGCTTTAACCTCTATTAGGGTCGTGGGGGGGTTCCACATGCCCATCCAGGGGAGAACGTTTCGCGCGCTGGGCAGATACACCCAGGACAGGACACCAATCTATCACTGGGCACACACTCACTCACACACACACACACACACACACTCTATATGGGGGCAATTTGGAGACTTCAATTGATCTTGATCCATGGTTTTGGACTGTGGGAGGAAACCGGAGAACCCGCAGGAAACCTACGCGGACACAGGGAGGACATGGAAACTCCACCCAGATGGGGATTCAAACCGGGAATCCCTAGTGCTGAGAGGAGAACGTGCTAATCACTAAACCACCGTGCCGCCTGCATTTAGTTCATTTTTACATTATTTTAATTTATATTTATATATTTATAATATGTGATTGCTATGGTGTTGGTGTCCTAACATTTTGGCCACAGGATGATTTCTATTAGAATCCCCATCTGGGTGGAGTTTCCATGTTCTCCCCGTGTCTGCGTGGGTTTCCTCCGGGTTCTCCGGTTTCCTCCCACAGTCCAAAAACATGGATCAAGTCAATTGAATTCTCCAAATTGCCCCATATAGAGTGTGTTTGTGTGAGTGAGTGTGTGCCCAGCGATGGATTGGCGCCCTGTCCTGGGTCTATCTGCCCAGCGCCCGAGACGTTCTCCCCTGGATGGGCATGGGGAACCCCACCGCGACCCTAATAGAGGATAAAGCGGGAGATAATGAATGAATGAATGAATGATTTCTATTATGAAACAGTCCTTTTTTCAGCGGTGACAGAATTAAGTGATGCACACCTTGGAGCATGATAAACAACAATACATTCATTTAAATCATGCATGTATGGAACCCCTTCCCCCTCCCCCCGCAACCCCAGTAAAGGATAAAGCACAAGATGATGGATTAATGGATAAAAATGAACTAAATGCATGAATAAAGAAGTCTTTCTAATAAATTGAATTGTGACACAGTTTAAATGTCCTGTCATGATGTGGATTAAACGTGGTAACCCTATGTGTTTACATTCAGACATTAATAAAGAAGCATGGACAGTTTGGAATCGCCCCAAAAAAAAAGTTCAATAAAAAACGAAATACTAAATACAAAATCTAAAACGAGTGTCGAGCTCAGTTAAACCTAAGATTAAATCCAGTTCTGTACGAATACATATTTAATCCCAAGCCAGAATGAGGCTGTTGTTGAATCATCCCAATGGTAATTCATATTCGATATTTATTTGATGGAATCTTATCGAAATCTGGTTGGAACGGCAAGCGAGATAACCAGAAACACATCCACTATTTGGTTTCCAGCAGCGTGAGGTCATAAGAGTGCACTCCCATAATGACATCATGTTGGCTTGTAAAATGTGATACAGCTTGCAGTTCACTAACTGCTACATTTATTACGCGTTTGCCTCGGAAAGCTCGCGTTGTTAACCCTCTGGAGTCTGCGGCCTGTCGGACGTGGTTAACGTATTGGACACTGCTTGGCGTTTTGAGCTTTTCCCGCTATATAAAAACAATTGATCTCGATATGTTTATGTTCGCTTTGTTTCCAGAATCACCCAAAGGTGACATTAGCCCAGGTGAAGTCGGGGGTAATGGCCTATTAGTCTCGAATTTCCTTGAGGTCCTTTCTGCCCCCAAAACTCATCAGTGAGGAACCGTAGGAGGCGAAGAGACAATACATGACTTATTGTAGTTTGGTGAAAATGCTGCGTTGTAACCCAAACATTAGATGGGCCATTTTTATTTACTTGAATGATGCCAAGTACGCAATAGATGAAAAGACGATAAATAGTGAGACTGGATTAGAATCCCAATGCCTGACATGGATATTGGTTACCATCACATGGTTTGCACGTTTTCACGGGGATTCAACAGTATACACAGTTCTTGTGCCCAGTGTTGTTGCTTTCATCATTGGGTCATTATTTACGTTGCCGTGTGAACTGGATATTGATACCAAATGGCTGATTGCAGTTGGCTGGGAGTAAAACGTATGGCTCGTTTGTTAACCATGCAATCAGCAGCAGAGATGTGAGAGTAGCTAAGAGGTCAATGTCAACACAAATGCGCGAGTTCATGAGGATATTCACATCGTCTTTCCTCGTAATGACCCAGCAATGACTTCCAACTGTTCATGACTGGCATTATACGATTTATTTGCTAATGCGTGGCACATCTAGAAAAGCTTTCGGACTCTTGACGTCATGGTTCAGTTTATTCCTCTTACAAACCATCCATCCATCCATTATCTTCCACTTTATTCTCCAATTGGGTCGTGAGGGGGTTATATATACACTCATATATACACATACACACTCTATATGGGGCATTTTGGAGAACTCAATTGACTTGATCTATGGTTTTGGACTGTGGGAGGAAACCGGAGAACCCGGAGGAAACCCACGCGGACACGGGGAGAACATGGAAACTCCACCTAGATTGGGATTTGAACCTGGATCCCCAGCGTTCAGTGGTGGATGTGCTAACCAATATGTCATCGTGAATATTAATATCCATCCATCCATTATCTTCCACTTTATCCACTACTAGGGTCGCGGGGGGTTCCCCATGTCCATTCAGGGGAGAACGTTTTGGGTGCTGGGCAGATACACCCAGGACAGGGTGCCAATCTATCACTGGGCACACACTCACTCACACAGACACGCTATATATGGGGCATTTTGGAGAACTCAATTGACTTGATCCATGGTTTTGGATTGTGGGAGGAAACCAGAGAACCCGGAGGAAACCCACGCGGACACGGGAAGAACATGGAAACTCCACCCAGATTGGGATTCGAACCGGGAATCCCTAGCGCTGAGAGGAGAACTTGCTTAGCACCAAGCCATCTCAGCACTAGGGATTCCCGGTTCGAATCCCAATCTGGGTGGAGTTTCCATGTTCTCCCCGTGTCCGCGTGGGTTTCCTCCGGGTTCTCTGGTTTCCTCCCACAATCCAAAACCATGGATCAAGTCAATTGAGTTCTCCAAATTGCCCCATATAGAGTGTGTCTGTGTGAGTGAGTGTGTGCCCAGCGATAGATTGGCGCCCTGTCCTGGGTGTATCTGCCCAGCGCCCGAAACGTTCTCCCCTGGATGGGCATGGGGAACCCCCCCCCCCCTCCCCCGGCGACCCTAATATAGGATAAAGCAGAAGCTAATGAATGAATGAATAAATATCAGTACTTCTGATCTTAGAAGAAAAGATTCCTGTACATGATGAGACAGCCAGCCGAGGAGCTCGGTGTGGAAACTAAAGTCCCGTGACCTCATACTCTTTTAATTACCTCAGGAAAGAATTGGAACATCGCTTGAGAGCCATGTCATCTACCATCAGTGCCTGACCTCCCAGTTGAGTGAACACCCATAGTCACATATGTGGCAAGTTCTGGAAAGCATTCTAATAATAATGCTGTCTATTTTAGGTGCACAGGCAGGTGGAGGGCTATATAGAGTTTGCGGTGGTAGGCTATGGGCTGAGGTAAAGTCAAGGTCACGGTGTTTATCCTTTCTTACCTGTAAGTGAGGCTTATGCCTTAATCCATGTCATGGTATTTTGGGAGCCGGACACGCCTAGCTTCTTTCCAGAAGCTCTAACAACACTCTGCTTTTCACTCTCACTGTTGTGTAATCAGTTTATCTTCGGCGGGCGAACGAGGAGAGCGTCTTGGCATCTTAACCGTCTCTCAAGCTCACACAGTAACCTCGCTTCGGATGTGGCAATGTTGCGTTTCTCGTTGTTGCGAGCTTTTGAAGTCGGAATCGAGAACCCCGGTAGGGATACGGTGGGAAAGAGCTAGCCACGCTATTCACACATAATGCACCAGGACTCCTGCCAGAGTCTGGAGAAAAGTATCTGCCAGATGAAGAAATGCAAATGTAATGTGATGGAAATCTAGAGCCAGGACTGAACTCATGAAGCGCTGCCTCGGAGATTAAAGGCAGGGTTTACAATGGTTTACTCGCTTTCATTTAGGGGCAAACTTTCATCTGTTTTGTAGTGTTCTTTTAGGGACATGTGTGGGTGGTTTAGGGGCACGTATGTGTGGTTTAGGGACATGTATGGTCAATTTAGGGGTACGTATGGGCAGTTTAGGGACATGTATGGGCAGTTTAGGGGCATGTATGGTCAATTTAGGGGTATGTATGGGCAGTTTAGGGGCATGTATGGTCAATTTAGGGGTACGTATGGGCAGTTTAGGGACATGTATGGGCAATTTAGGGGTACGTATGGGCAGTTTAGGGACATGTATGGTCAATTTAGGGGTATGTATGGGCAGTTTAGGGACATGTATGGGCAGTTTAGGGGCATGAATGGGCAGTTTAGGGGCATGTATGGGCAATTTAGAGGTACGTATGGGCAGTTTAGGGACATGTATGGGCAATTTAGGGGTACGTATGGGCAGTTTAGGGACATGTATGGGCAGTTTAGGGACATGGTCAATTTAGGGGTACGTATGGGCAGTTTAGGGGCACAAATGGGCAGTTTAGATGCGTATATGGGTGGTTAAGGGGCACATATGGTCAGTTTAGGGGCACGTATGGGCAGATGTGACACATATAGGGACATGTATGGTCAGTTTAGGGGCATCTATGGGCAGTTTAGGGTTACGTATGGTTGGTTTAGGGGTAGGTATGGGTGGTTTAGGGGCATGTATGGGCAGTTTAGGGGTACGTATGGTTGGTTTAGGGGCACGTATAGGCAGTTTAGGGACATGTATGGTCAGTTTAGGGGCATGTATGGGCAGATGTGACACATATAAGGGCACGTATGGGCAGTTTAGGGTTACGTATGGTTGGTTTATGGGTAGGTATGGGCAGTTTAGGGGCATGTATGGGCAGTTTAGGGGTACGTATGGTTGGTTTAGGGGTAGGTATGGGTGGTTTAGGGGCACATATGGGCAATTTAGGGGCACGTATGGGCAGTTTAGGGGCATGTATGGTCAGTTTAGGGGCATGTATGGTCAGTTTAGGGGCATGTATGGTCAGTTTAGGGGCATGTATGGTCAGTTTAGGGGCATGTATGGGCAGATGTGACCCATATAGGGACACGTATGGTCAGTTTAGGGGCATGTACAGGCAAATGTGGCATATATAGGGGCACATATGGGCAGTTTACAGGCCTGTATGGGCAGTTTGCAAATCCGCAGCTTAAACCCTCAACTTTCTATTTATTTGACATTTCAGAAATGTAACTTTAGAACCATCACTTAATCTTACACTTAATGTTTCACACACACACACACACACACACACACACAAACACACACACTATGGGAGAAAGCCAGAGAACCCGGTGAAAATCCATGACAACAGCCTCTGAGATTAAAGGCAGGGTTTACAATGGTTTACTCATGGTTTTCGTTTAGGGGGAAACGTTCATCTATTTTTCAGTGTTCTTCAGACGTCGTATACAAATGAGGCAATATTCACCAAGCCGGGGGTTTTCGGGTGAAATCCTTTCTTTTAATCACGGCCACCTCGGCTTTAGACTACAGAAGCACGGCTGTTTATTTACAGCTGATCTTCCGTAGAAATCCATAAGCAATTCCCAACCAGCGCACAACCTCGCACTGTAATTTTCCATCGCTGATCAATGCTCAGCTCGGCCTGCGTTCTGCCCTGCCCTCGCCGCTGCCCTGGCTCTGTGCCCCACGTGTGATTTCCACCGATATCAGATGAGCTGCTGCAGGATCTATTATGGGAACTCTCAATTACACAGCAGCTCCTCACATTCATTTCCATCACCTCCCTCCAAGAATTCCAGGCCCGTTTTTAACCACGTTGTTATGTAAGAGCATGCAGACACATTGTGTGGGTGTGGGGGGGGGGGGGGAGGATGTTTAAGAGTCTTGTGGAAAATACCACCAGGTTAATAGAAATAAATGTAGGTTTTGATGTTGGGCCGAGGCTGGCGGAGCTTAAACATAGCTGTTCCACATTGTCTTGGATGTTCACGTATTAATAAACATGGTGGGCTGGCCTCTGGATCTCAGCAGCTATAAAGAGGGAAAGTCACCCACACAAATATTTATTTCAGTGGAATTTCGGCTGCCTTGCAACCTCGCGGCGCAAACTTGTGCTCTGACGAAAATACGCTTTCAGATTCATTGATTTGGTCCAGTTGCTTAGCTGCGGCGACCCCTGAAGGGGCGGGGCTCCGGGGATGTAAATATAGTCATAAACATGATCAGGAGCCGGGATTTACAGCGTTTAACAGACTCCCGGTTTTAAAGGGGTAGGTGAGAAGGTCGATATGTCTGTACTGACATGGTGAGCAACCAGTGGTTCAGGGCTTTGTCTTAGGTGCATATATGGGCGATTTAAAGGCATGTATGGGCCATTTAGGGGCATGTATGAGCGGTTTAAAGGCATGTATGGGCGGTTTAAAGGCATGTATGGGGAGATGGGGGCACATTTGGGCAGTTTAGGGACACATATGAAAAGTTTAAAGGCATGTATGGGCGGTTTAAATGGCATTTATGGGGAGATAGAGGCACATGTGAGCAGTTTAGGGGCACGTATGGAAAGTTTAAAGGCATGTATGAGCGGTTTAAAGGCATGTATGGGGAGATGGGGGCACGTATGGAAAGTTTAAAGGCATGTATGTGCGTTTTAAAGGCACGTATGGGAAGATAGAGGCACATGTGGGCAGTTTAGGGGCAGGTATGGGCGATTTAAAGGCATGTAGGGGCCGTTTAGGGGCATGTATGAGCGGTTCAAAGGCATGTATGGGTGGTTTAAAGGCATGTATGGGGAGATAGAGGCACATGTGGGCAGTTTAGGGGCACGTATGGAAAGTTTAAAGGCATGTATGAGCGGTTTAAAGGCACGTATGGGAAGATAGAGGCACATGTGGGCAGTTTAGGGGCACGTATGGAAAGTTTAAAGGCATGTATGGGCGGTTTAAAGGCATGTATGGGGAGATAGGGGCACGTATGGAAAGTTTAAAGGCATGTATGAGCGGTTTAAAGGCACGGGGAAGATAGAGGCACATGTGGGCAGTTCAGGGGCAGGTATGGGCGATTTAAAGGCATGTAGGGGCCGTTTAGGGGCATGTATGAGCGGTTCAAAGGCATGTATGGGTGGTTTAAAGGCATGTATGGGGAGATAGAGGCACATGTGGGCAGTTTAGGGGCACGTATGGAAAGTTTAAAGGCATGTATGAGGCGGTTTAAAGGCATGTATGGGGAGATAGGGGCACGTATGGAAAGTTTAAAGGCATGTATGGGCGGTTTAAAGGCACGGGGGGAAGATAGAGGCACATGTGGGCAGTTTAGGGGCAGGTATGGGTGCTTTGGGGCATGTATGGGCAGTTTATGGACATGTATGAGCAGTTTAGGGGCATGTATGGGAGGTTTAAAGGCATATATGGGCGGTTTAAGGGCACGTATGAGAAGATAGAGGCACATACGGGAAGTTTAGGGGCAGGTATAGGTGCTTTAGGGACACGTATGGGCAGTTTAGGGGCATGTATGATTGGTTTAGGAGCACAAATGGGTGGTTTAGAGGCATATATGGGCAGTTTAGGGGCACATATGGGCAGATGTGGCACATATAGGGGCATGTATGGTCAGTTTAGTGGCATTTATGGGCAAATGGGGCAAGTTTGGGCAGTTTGCAGACCTGCAGCTTCACCCCTCAACTTTTTATTTGCCATTTCAGAAATGTAACTGTAGAACCATCACTTAATCTTACACTAATGTTAAATACACACACACACGGGAGAAAGCCAGAGAACCCGGCGAAAATGGGGAGAACATGGAAACTCCAACAAGGGCGGGATTCAAACCCGGATCCCCGGCGCTGTGCTAATAGGAGAACATGCAAACCACCACACCACCATGCCGCCCTTTAAAACATATTTTAATACTTAAATAAAAAGCTCTACCATAAACTCTCAGTTCCCGTTTTCCAGACTGAAGTCTTTGTGACAGATCTCTTACAGATGGACTATATAATTATTTAAAGGGTTTGTTTACACCGATCTGCAGTCTTCGGAATTATTTAGCCACAATTGTCAACTTGTAACGTGATATCACACAAAGGCTGCATGTAATAGTTATGAGTGGGGGGTGAGAACGAGAAGCGTAACCATTGCCGAGCCTCGTGGGTACCGTTTTAAGGAAGTGGGTGCAGAGTGTGGGTTTGTCGCCTCTGGGTTCGTAATGTTAGATGCCTCTTTGTGGAAAGTGAAAAATAGCAGAGGCAGATTGTCTGAGACAGCGCTGAACTTTCATGGTTTGTATCGGGAGCCCTTCGATTCCGAGCGGATTCGGGAGGCCTAATTAACGGGCCGGGAAGAAAGGCACGCTGCTTTTAAGCCATTTCTGGGAAAGCGCGGCAGAACCACGGCGTTGTAATTATCGGGGTGTGAACGTCAAAACAGAGTTCACTTGATTGGAAAAGGCTCCGTTTCCTGGCGCGCTGCTCACGCAGTCGGTTCGCTGTTTTCTTTATCAGCCTTTGGGTTTTGATAAAGGAAAAAAGAGCTGTCAGTCAGCCTGACTGAGGAAATGTGTGTTTTGTAATTCACTCATAGAGAACCACCTTTCTGACACCCAATCTCACACACACACACACACACACACACACACACACACACACTGACAGACAAGCCTCGGTTATATGACAGCGAGAGAAGTTAAAAATACCCGAGGCTCCATGTAAATTAGACGTATCATTTGGCTTGGAAAGTGGGAGATGAATGTGTGCGTGAACGCGTCTGCTATGACATGACACTCAGACGATATATTAGCCTCCTGTTTGCCTGGCTTTCTTACGAAAAAAAAAAAAAAAAAAAAGAGAAAAAAAACGGTATGGAGAGCAGATAATAGCCCTTTTTTTACCCCGAGATCTCGCAATAAAGCGATAAGGAGCTTTCTCATCATCGCCTTTTCCTTTTTTTTCCGAGCAGACGAAGTTTCCATACAGCTTTCACGAAGTAGGTCTGCGTCTGCAACCAAATACGGAACCGTGGGGTATGATTTGGACCACGTGGATTGACTTTTTATGAATAATTTAGTCATTTGTAATACGTGTAGTGAGTGAGTGAGAGAAATCCGATGTTCTCCCTCTAGTGGCTGAACACTGAACTGATAATAATTGTCCGAACCGATTCACTATAGGCCCAGTGATAGATTGGCGCCCTGTCCTGGGTGTATCTGCCCAGCACCCGAAACGTTCTCCCCTGGATGGGCATGTGGAACCCCCCTCCCCCTCCCTCAACCCTAATATAGGATAAAGCGGAAGATAATGGATGGATGGATTCACTACAGTATTATATTTTTTATTAGGGACCAGGGTCGTTCCCCATGCCCATCTAGGGGAGAAGGTTTCGTGCCCCGGATACAGATACAGATACACCCAGGACAGGACACCAAGCCATCGCTGGGCCCACACTCACACCGACTTGAATCCGTGTTTTTGGACTGCGGGAGGAAACCGGAGAACCCAGAGGAAACCCATGCGGACACGGGGAGAACATGGAAACTCCAATCCAGATAGGGATTCGAACTTTGGTCCATTTGTCTCGTGTTGTTTTCAGTCCCATTGAAGCTGGTCGTGATATTTCCCGTACTTTGCATGTTGGCGTACCGACACGCCATAGGTCGAAACCCTCAGCTCTAGTTTCCATGTTCTCCCCATCTTCTCCAGTTTCCTCCCACAGTCCAAAAACAGGTATTCAATGTGAATTGGCAGCTTAAAATCGCCCCTTTCTAAGTTGCCCCATATAGTGTGTGTATATAGCGTTCAGCCCTATCTATCGCTGGGCCCACTCACTCACACAGACACTCTATATGGGGCAATTTGGAGAATTCAATTGACCTTGAGCCATGTTTTTGGACTGTGGGAGGAAACCCGAGAACATGCGAACCACTAAGCCACCGTGCCATCCATTAATGGTACATAATTTAAATAACGTATTGAATATTATGCTTTGATGTGAATGTGAACCTCGGTGTTTGTTTTCGTATTTAACTTTTGCACTTTTGACTCGAAACACAATGAAAAAAATACACAGCAGTCCATCATCTGTCCAAACGGCATTTCCAAAAAAAGTTAGGACACCTTTTAAAAATGCAATGAAAACGAAACACTGTAAAGCAATAAAACGGAACACCCCGTACGGTTCCCTAGTAAAGGATTAATTGGAACATAATGAGAGAGTGATTACATATCAAAGGTACGATGAAGTACTTTAATGTGCTTCGGTAATGTCTTCTGTGCTTACACCACAACATGATGACAACGTCATTCATTCCAGCTACAGCACACAAGGTTATTCCCATCATTCAGACATGGTACGGTTCTGTCAGGCTCTGAGTCTGCCATCAGGGCTTGTATGTTTAGAGGACTTTGAGAATGCACTCTGGGCACAGCTGCAATCATTCTTCCTGTGGACACAAATGTGGCAGCGCCATGAATCTCTATCGGTGCCATCACACTCAATTGGGCTCGCTGACACTGAATAGCTGCGTGCGAGTTGTGTTTTTTTTTTTTTTTTTTTTTTTGTTTCTCACTGTAGCTGTAGCTTTATTAATAGCTAAGTGCTGGATGTGCCGTGTTGTAGTGCTGGTATTAGAAGGAGTGTTGGCTTCGCTTTGAATTCTGCACTGCACCCCATAGCTTTTAAAACAAAATGATTCATTATCTGGTCTTCCGAGACGTGATCTCGTCTGGTTTTTAAAGTGAACATCGATCGCTGAGTAACAGGATACCGCTGTGTATGTTCATCTGTATTTCCATTAATGGTATATCCATCCATCCATTAGCTTCTGCTTTATCCTGTAGTAGGGTCGCGGGGGAAGGGGGGGGGGTTCCCCCATGCCCATCCAGGGGAGAACGTTTCGGGCGCTGGGCCGATACACCCAGGACAGGGGGGCAATCTATCGCTGGGCACACTCACTCACTCACTCACACAGACACACTCTATATGGGGCAATTTGGAGAATTCAATTGACCTTGAGCCATGTTTTTGGACTGTGGGAGGAAACCCGAGAACATGCGAACCACTAAGCCACCGTGCCATCCATTAATGGTACATAATTTAAATAACGTATTGAATATTATGCTTTGATGTGAATGTGAACCTAGGTGTTTGTTTTCGTATTTAACTTTTGCACTTTTGACTCGAAACACAATGAAAAAAATACACAGCAGTCCATCATCTGTCCAAACGGCGTTTCCAAAAAAAGTTAGGACACCTTTTAAAAATGCAATGAAAACGAAACACTGTAAAGCAATAAAACGGAACACCTGCAACATATTAAAAAGTTGGGCAAGGGACGACACGTAGGATTCGCAAGGACACGCTTGTTTTCTATTGGACTTATAAATCGGCAATCCTGCCAGGACATTCCAATAAAAACCTGAATACTTTCATTTTCATTTTTATTGAGACTTTAATGACTGGAATTTACCAACGAGCTTTAGTTGAGTTGATATAGTTGATCTAGGGAATATATATATATATATATATATCATCTCCAGTTTCCTCCCACAGTCCAAAATATGGATTCAACGTGAGTTGACTGCTGTAGATTGCCCCTATATAGAGTGTGTGTGTGTGTGTGTGTGTGAGTGTGTGAATTAATTAGAACATAATGAGTCAGGGGCGGCACGGTGGTTTTATTGGTTAGCATGTTCTCCTCTCAGCACTAGGGATTCCCGGTTCGAATCCCCATCTGGGAGGAGTTTCCATGTTCTCCCCGTGTCCATGTGGGTTTCCTCCGGGTTCTCCGGTTTCTTCCCAGAGTCCAAAAACATGGGTCAAGTCAATTGAGTTCTCCAAATTGCCCCATATACAGTGTTTCTGTGTGAGTGTGTGTGTGCCCAGCGATAGATTGGCGTCCTGTCCTGGGTGTATCTGCCCAGCGCCCGAAACGTTCTCCCCTGGATGGGCTTGGGGAACCTCCCCCCCCCCCCAACCCTAGTCCCTAGTAAAGAATAAATTGGAACATAATGAAACATGGGTGGCACAGTAGCTTAGTGGAATCCTCTCAGCACTAGGGATTCCCGGTTTTCCATGTTCTCCCCATGTCCTCGTGGGTTTCCTCCGGGTTCTCCGGTTTCCTCCCACAGTCCAAAAACATGGCTCAGGGTCAATTAAATTCTCCAAATTGCCCCATATAGAGTGTGTCTGTGAGAGTGAGTGTGTGTCCAGCGATGGATTGGCGTCCTGTCCTGGATGTATCTGCTCAGCGCCCCAAACGTTCTCCCCTGGATGCCCCCCCCCCCCTCCCGTGACCCTAATAGAAGATAAAGTGGAAGATAATGGAAGGATGGATAATGAGACATGATTAGAAGTGTATAATTAGTGCAGTTAGAAGACTCAATTAAAAACACTGTTTTATTAAAAGGCTAACGTCCAGGTAAATAACCAACCAACCAACAGACCGAATGACACGCACACTAATTACACACTCCCCTTATTGCCCGTCTCCTGGTCATTTTCCAGCGGACCATATGCCGGGGGTTTTAAACAGTCCACCTACTTGAGCAATTATTGCTTCCTAGTGTTAAACGAGCGTGTCCACACGGCGCGGGCCACGGAAATGGCCTTAACACCCTGGTAGTGGCTTTTAAGTGAATGTGTTAGACAAACAGCACTGGGTCTAATGGGAAGGTTGCCGATGCCGAATCCCTGCATCGCTCCTCTCGCACAGAGACACTTGCACATATGCTGCTTTCTCATTACAGCCAATTACTGCTCCTAGCCCTGGCTTCACAAATGCTCGGAGAATCCCCTTTCCTCTGTCTGTGGGTGTGTGTGTGTGTGTGTGTGTGTGGGAGAACTTTATTCACCCTCCCTCTCTTTCTCATTTCGTATAATCTCTGCTTTTATTATGCAATGCATCTTCCTCTGGCCCTGACAGCGAAATGGGGAGGCAGTTGCCCGGACCTTCTGAATGTCAGCGCAGACAGTCCATTAGCAGTCATTGGACAAGCTGTTAACTCCGACCGCAGCCGCAGAGCATCGATTCCTTAATTAAGCACTCAATTATCGGCCGGTTGCTGACAATCAGAACGACAACCATACTCACTTTATTTAAATGCTCCGCTGGAGCATGCGCGCAGCCGGACGCCAGAGCCTGCTAACTAAGAAATCAGATCATTATTTTCCATCCATCCGTCCATTATCTTCTCCTTTATCCTCTACTAGGGTCGCAAAGGGGGGGCATCAGAATACTGTAGGTTGTATAGACTTCATCATTCCATCCATCCATTATCTTCTGCTTAATCCTCTACTAGGGTTATACTACAGGGGGGGTTCCCCATGCCCATCCAGGGGAGAATGTTTCGGGCGTTGGGCGCATACTCACTCGCACAAACACACTCTATATGGGGCAATTTTGAGAATTCAATTGACCTTGATGCATGTTTTTGGATTGTGGGAGGAAAGCGGAGAACCGGGTTCCTCATGCCCATACAGGGGAGAATGTTTCAGGTTGCTGGGCAGATACACCCAGGACAGGGCGCCAATCTATTACTGGACACACACTCACTCACTCACACAGACATACACTCACTCTATATGGGGCAATTTGGAGAATTCAATTGACCTTGATCCATGTTTTTGGATTGTGGGAGAAAACCGGAGAACCTGGAGGAAACCCACATGGACACCGGGAGAACATGGGAACTCCTCCCAGATGGGGATTCGAACCGGGAATCCCTAGTGCTGAGAGGAGAACATGCTAACCACTAAGCCACCGTGCCGCCCCTGTCTCATTATGTACCAATTAATTCACGGAGGAAATCCATGCGGACACGCGGAGAACATGGAATTCGAACCGTGAATCCATAGTGCTGAGAGGAGAACCAGATGTTTATTCTGTGATGGAAAAAGTGTAAAATATCGCCGGTTTCTCTTCTCCATCGAAATGGCGAGCGTCTTGGCCCGATGTTCGAATCTGGGCAATCCACTGTTGACTTTGGATTTGGATTGCACTGGAGTGGATTAGAACTCTGCACGGAGAACCCACGGGATTCTGGCAGAGGCAAAAAAGGAGCCGCGCCGCGTGCATCCGGCGCGCAGACAAATACGTGCACGCCTTCAAATCGACTGCAATTTCAAGCATTCATATATCGGAGGAAACTAGGCTTTGATGTACAAATCCACGATTCAGCAGAGATTACACCCCCAAAGGTTGGGAGTTGCTAATTACAGGAGATTACTTCTGCAGTTCTGATGAGAAAAAGAGCAGCCTTAATAAATAAGAGGATCCATAAACGCAGAAGATTAGCCCATTTGCTTAAAACAATTTCTTTTAATTGTTTTGGAAGGAAGACTTGAGACGGTCTGAGCTATACGACGCGTGGTGTACGGCTGGGGTAACATATGAGGCTACAATTGAGTTGAATATTGAATATGTCTATAAATCCAAAAACATGGATTCAACGTGAGTGGACTGCTGTAGATTGCCCCTATGTAGAGTGTGAGTGTGTGCCCATCGATGGATTATGTCCTGGGTGTATCTGCTTAAAACATTTTCCCCCTGAACTTTATTAATATTAATGATATTTTTATAATATTATAATTTTAATAATAATATTGTAATAGGCGGCACGGTGGCTTAGTGGTTTAACACGTTCGCCTCTCAGCACTAGGGATTCCCAGTTCGAATCCCCATCTGGGTGGAGTTTCCATGTTCTCCCCATGTCTGCGTGGGTTTCCTCCGGGTTCTTCGGTTTCCTCCCACAGTCCAAAAACATGGATCAAGGTCGATTGAATTCTCAAAAATCCCTAAGAGTAGTGAGTGTGTGCCCAGCGATGGATTGGCGCCCTGTCCTGGGTGTATCTGCCCAGCGCCCAAGACGTTCTCCCCTGGATGGGCATGGGGAACCCCCCCGACCCTAATAGAGGATAAAGTGGTAGATAATGAATGAATGAATATTGTAATAATTATTACTATTAATAATATCTATAAATAATCATATAATCGCGATTTATTTTTTAGACAATAATCGTACCATCTCTAAGTAGTCCATCTGTTTATGTTCTACAGTAAATATTGCGTACGTCTCCTTTACTCTGTTCTAATGGTCAGGACCCCAATAGTACCCCCACAGAGCAGGTATTATTGGGTTGGAGCATTATTGTATCCTATCCCAGCAGTGTCACTGAGGTTTTTAAATGAACCTCCAGCAGCACTGCTGCACTAAAACCCCCTCACCACATCAGTGTCACTGCAGAACTGACCAGAAACAATCCACCACCCAAATGATACCTGTTCTGTGATGCTCCTGACCAACAGAGAACAGAGAACCAACAGAACACAGATGGACTACAGTCTGTAATAAGAGGCTGTGTCCAAACTTTTGACTGCTACTGTATGAAACGTTTAAGGATATTTGGTTGGCAGTCGCGTGCTTGAGGTTGTGGTTGATATACGACTCTAATCCTCAACGCTGAGTATATAGATTATACCCACACATCCCGCCTCAGTTTCAGCCCCATTATCCTGCCTGAAAGCTGAACTATTCAAGTCTGCTTTCCTGTCTCTCACCCCCGCCTGCTGGCTCCGCCCACACTCCCCGATAGTTAGGTTTGGGGCTAATCTGGCCCCTCTGCACGCGTATTTAAATCGAACATGTCCGGACTTGGTGGACGCCTGTACCGCCTCGGGAAACGCCGTTTCATCTCCTAATGAGTGCGCCTGGAGGGGTGCCGCCCACGGGGGGCCCTGTGAAAGGGCCTACACTTCAGCCCTCATTAATCAGGGGCGTTTGCATGATTTAAAACTGAAAACGGCCTCCTGAACGGGGTGTGCTTATTGTACCCCTGATGCAGCCCTCCGTATCAGCTGCTGTCTCTGCGACGTGATGTTCACATTTCTAACAATTCTGATTGCTGGAAACCTTTCTGCTCACTGGATTCCGTTCGTTCTGCAATCGCAAGTTTGGATTATTATTACATATATTTATTATAATAATTTATTCATCCATCCATTATCTTCCGCTTTATCCTCTATTAGGGTCGCGGGGGGGGGAACGTTTCGGGCGCTGGGCAGATACACCCAGGACAGGGCGCCAATCTATCACTGAACACACACTCACTCACACAGACACATTCTACATGGGGCAATCTGGAGAACTCAGTTGACTTGATCCATGTTTTTGGACTGTGGGAGGAAACCGGAGAACCCGCAGGAAACCCACGCGGACACGGGGAGAACATGGAAACTCCACCCAGATTGGGATTCGAACCGGGAATTCCTAGTGCTGAGAGGAGAACATGCTAACGACTAAGCCACCGTGCCGCCTTATTATAATAATGTATATTATAATATAGGGGTGTCTTCAACTAAGGATTTTCATAGTCGAAGCTGATTCGTCAGATTTACCCTATAGTCGACTGATAGTCGAATCAGTTAAAATTTCACCACAAGATGGCGCTATAAGCGTGGTTTTTAAAAAAGATTTTTTAAAATATTTTGTTATATATTTTATATTGTTAAAGCGCACACATCATTTAAAAAAAATATTAACAGAAATTAGGATGATTTTATTTGACAAAAGGCTTTATATATAACGAAAACAAAGACATTTCATGTAAAAACTAATGCTTAGCAGCAGCCATGGGCGCCCCCATGTGGTCAAAATGGTACATTCGACTATGAGGTTCATAGTCGACTACGGTTCTCCGAATCGAATCGTCGAATCAGCGAATATTGCAGCTCACCCCTATTATAATATATTATAATAATATATTTATTATTATTATATATATATTATTATATATTATTATTATTGTATTATTATTATTATAAGTTTGAAAAGCTGGAAACATTTTGCAGCAGTGGATGATCGATGCCCCTGCAGTCATTTTAATGTCTATATTTAACTTTTTCGCTCTGAATCTTCAACCTTGTGACTTCTTCGAAAAGTAAACACATAAAAGACTTTTAAAAAAAAAACTTTACACTGTTTCTTATTCACATTATATATTAATTTTTAATGCATGAGCTCTAAATTAGCATGTTCTCCTCTCAGCACTAGGGATTCCCAGTTCGAATCCCCATCTGGGTGGAGTTTCCATGTTCTCCCCGTGTCTGCGTGGGTTTCCTCCGGGTTCTCCAGTTTCCTCCCACAGTCCAAAAACATGGATCAAGTCAATTTAATTCTCCAAATTGCCCCATATAGAGTGTGTGTGTGTGTGTGAGTGAGTGTGTGCCCAGTGATGGATTGGTGCCCTGTCCTGGGTGTATCTGCCCAGCGCCCGAAACGTTCTTCCCTTTATGGGCATGGGGAACCCCCCCCGCGACCCTAATAGAGGATAAAGCGGAAGATAATGAATGAATGAATGAGTCCAAAACATGGCTCACGGTCAATTGAGTTCTCCAAATTGCCCCACAGTGTGTTTGTGTGAGTGTGTGTGTGTGTGTGTGTGTCCAGCGATGGATTGGCGCCCTAATTGAGGATTTATTTACTATGTTTCTCAACAATTAAATAAATGAATAAATAACTTAATCAGTTTATGGGTGGCTTAGTGGTTAGCATGTTCTCCTCTCAGCTCTAGGAAATCCCGGTTCGAATACCAATCTGGGTGGAGTTTCCATGTTCTCCCCGTGTCCACGTGGGTTGCCTCCGGGTTCTCCAGTTTCCTCCCACAGTCCAAAAACATGGATCAAGGTCAATTGAATTCTCCAAATTGCCCCATATAGAGTGTGTGTGTGTGAGTGTGTGTCCACTGATAGATTGGCGTCCTGTCCTGAGTGTATCTGCCCAGCGCCCGAAAAGTTCTTCCCTGGATGGGCATGGAGAACCCTCCGCAACCCTAATAGAGGATAAAGTGGAAGATAATGGATGGATGAGCCACACATTCGTAACGTGGCAGCACGTTAACGGACTCCTGGTATTAACGAGGCAGCAGAGAGGGCACACAGGGCCACTTGCCGGGATTCGCTGCCGGTCAGCTGACTCTGAAAGCCTTAGCTTCCCCGAGGCCGTGTGCCTCTATTATTCAAGGCTTGAGAGGATGTGTTTATGCAATCGTTAATCTAGCCTCTTCTTTGCTGGAGCAGAGATTAGAGCGCCGCTGCCTGACACTACGGTGGCAGCAGCGAGACGCAGGTCGCTAGATACAACACCTCAAAGCATAACAGACCCAGAGTGAACACCTCACACAGGAGGCCGGGTATGCCTGCGCACCCGCCGACCTCCATCTGCAGCTGCGCAGAGCGAGGGACCCGTTTCATATGCGCCCAGCTGAATAATCCCGCCGTGCTAAATGCAAGCAGGCCAGAGTCCACAGGACCCCTTATTATGGTACTAATATTAACGAATAAGTACTGGGATAGGCTTCATCATTGCATCCATCCATTATCTTCTGCTTTATCCTCTACTAGGGTTGTAGGGTTCCCCATGCCCATCCAGGGGAGAACGTTTCGGGTGCTGGGAAGATACACCCAAGACAGGGCGCCAATCCATCACTGAACACACACTCACTCACACACACACACTCTATATGGGGCAATTTGGAGATCACAATTGACTTGATCCATGTTTTCAGACTGTGGGAGGAAACCGGAGAACCCGGAGGAAACCCACGCAAACGCGGGGAGAACATGGAAACTCCACCCAGATTGGGATTTGAACCAGAAATCCCTAGCGCTGAGAGGAGAACATGCTAACCACTAAACCACCGTTCCACCTTATTATAATAATGTATATTATAATATAGGGGTGTCTTCAACTAAGGATTTTCATAGTCGAATCTGATTCGTCAGATTTTCCCTATAGTATACCCCTTATTATGGTACTAATATCAGCAAATAAGTACTGGGATAGGCTTCATCATTGCATCCATCCATTATCTTCTGCTTTATCCTCTACTAGGGTTGGGGGGGGTTCCCCATGCCCATCCAGGGGAGAACGTTTCGGGCGCTGGGCAGATACACCCAGGACAGGGCGCCAATCTATTGCTTGGCACACACTCACTCACACAGACACACTCTATATGGGGCAATTTGGAGAATTTAATTTACCTTGATCCATGTTTTTGGACTGTGGGATTAAAACCCATGGACATGGAAACTCCGCCCAGATTGGGATTTGAAACAATCTTCTGCTTTATCCTCTACTAGGGTCGTGGGGGGTTCTCAATGCCCATCCAGGGGAGAACGTTTCGGGCGCTGGGCAGATACACCCAGGACAGGGCGCCAATCTATTGCTTGGCACACACTCACTCTCTCTCACACACACACACACACACACACGCACACTCTATATGGGGCAATTAGGAGAATTTTATTTACCTTGATCCATGTTTTTGGACTGTGGGATTAAAACCCATGTGGACACTGGGAGGACATGGACACTCCACCCAGATTGGGATTCGAAACGGGAATCCCCAGAAGTTGTAGTTATGGTACTAATATCAGTGAATAAGTACTGGGATAGGCTTCATATAGCATATTCTCCTCTCAGCGGTTCGAATCCCAATCTGGATGGAGTTTCCATGTTCTCCCCATATCTGCATGGGTTTCCTCCGGGTTCACCGGTTTCCTCCCACAGTCCAAAAACATGGATCAAGGTTAATTGAGTTCTCCAAATTGCCCCATATAGAGTGTGTATGTGAGAGTGAGTGTGCCCAGCGATAGATTGGCACCCTGTCCTGTGTGTATCTGCCCAGCGCCCGAAACGTTCTCCTCTGGATGGGCATGGGGAACCCCATCGATGGTTCTACAACAGTGATTTTTTTTAAATCAATTGTAATGCTCTTGTATCATAATTCATTTCACGGGCTGTTTTGTCTCTGTAGTGACATCACTTTGCGTTCTGTTGGGACGTGCAGCCAATGACATTAAGCTAGAACACGAATGTCTGCTGAGAACCTCCTGTCATTACAGCCGCATTGTTCTCCACACTATAGAGGTCTTCATCACTGACAGGGTTCCTCTTCCTCTCTATTTACTGGACACAAAGCACTTTATCTCTCTTTTTAAATCAAGTCCACGTTACGGCTCCATTCGTCTCGGCCCCTCGTCTCCCGCATCCCTCGCTCTGTCTCACTCATTTATTTCACCTGCCAGCAATGACAGAAGTCTGCAGGTCAGAATGCTGAAGCTGCATAAGCACTCTCATGAAGAGAGAGAGAGAGAGAGAGCGAGAGAGAGAGAGAGACAACCAGAGGGAGAAAGATAGCAGTCAGCCAGACGGAATGCCTGAGAACGCTCTCTTTTGGAGGTCCCATGACATGGCAGATCAGTGGAAAGGTTGTGTGCTTTTAGTTACAGCTCTATCTCACTTTATCAGTGGATGCGGGGATTACGTTTCACTCGCTAATGTAACAAGCGCCATTTGTCTCAATCACACATCTCTGGAAGCGCCGAAGCCGAAGCCTTCGAGGTCATTCATCAGCTCTGTCCTTGCTCGCTCCTTGTCTCCGTCGAGAGGAGAAAGACGAGCCAGAGACACATGGACTCCAGTCACTGGAATTACTGACGAGTAATTAAGCCTTCCTAATTCTTTCCAGCTTAGTTTTGTAATCCACATTATGTACTCCAGTCTCAAGAACACAGATTTAAGGGTCCTGGTGATGCACTATAGCGTCTGTGTGTGTGTGTGTGTGTGTGTGTGTGTGTGTATGTGTGTGGGGGGGGGTGATAGTCATAGGTACGTTAGATATATTCTTACACATACGTGCAATTCAATAGCTCCAATTATCTCCCAGGCGGCACAGTGGCTTGGTGTTTAGCATGTTCTCCTCTCAGCACTAGGGATTCCCGGTTCGAATCCCAACCTGGGTGCAGTTTCCATGTTCTCCCCGTGTCCGCATGGGTTTCCTACGGGTTCTCCGGTTTCCTCCCACAGTCCAAAAACAGGGATCACAGTCAATTGAATTCTCCAAATTGCCTCATATAGAGTGTGTCTGTGTGAGTGAGTGTTTGTCCAGTGATAGATTGGCGCCCTGTCCTGGGTGTGTCTGCCCAGCACCCAAAACGTTCTCCCCTGGATGGGCATGGAAACCCCCGCGCGACCCTAATAGAGGATAAAGCGGAAGGTAATGAATGAATGAATAAGTCCAAAAACATGGCTCACGGTCTCCAAAATTGAGGTCTCCAAATTGCCCCATATAGAGTGTGTTTGTGTGAGTGAGTGAGTGAGTGAGTGTGTGTGTGTGTGTGTGTGTGTGTGTGTGTGTGTGTCCAGCGATGGATTGGTGCCCTGGGTGTATCTTCCCAGTGCCCGAAACGTTCTCCCCTGCATGGGCATGGAGAACCCCCGTGCGACCCTAATAGAGGATAAAGCGGAAGATAATGGATGGATGGAATTATCTCCCATCATTTTTTTGCACTGTGGGAGGAAGCCAGAGGTCCCCAAGGAACCCATACAGACGTGGTGGACCTAGAACCTCTATACAGAGAGGAGAGTTGTCCTGTCCACACAGGGACAGAACAGAACCTGAAGTGTTAACACTACAGGATTCCAGAGACTTTAATGATTGAACTCATTCACAGGATCTTCAGTAGATCTTCATTCATTCATTCATTCATTCATTCATTATCTTCTTCTGCTTTATCGCAGGGGAGGGGTGCTTGAGAGGGGAAGGGGGGGGGGGTTCCCCATGCCCATCCAGGGGATAAGGTTTTGGGCGCTGGGCAGATACACCCAGGACAGGACGCCAATCTATCACTCCCTCACACAGACACACTCTATATGGGGCAATTTAGAGCATTACATTTACCTTGAATCACTGTCCACCTGAATCCACCTTGGTCCTCGCAAAGATTCCGTTACTGAAAACAAAACCAGTGCAATAAAGTCTAATATAAATGATTTTTTTAATAAAAATGGCAGGTCCATATACATCCTCAGTCTGTTAAAGGTTGTGTTTGTACATGTGAAGGTCACGTGTGTCTTAATTAACATGCACTGTTGTTATTCCATGTTGCTGGTGGCACACGCGTGTCCTCTTTGCTGCGATGCTGCTGTTCTGTAGCAGAACTTCATCCTGTATGTGCACACTGAGCCCCACACCGCTGCCAGCATCATTACACAGCCTCGGTCTGCAGGCGTTCGCATTACATCATAGATGCACCTTCACTGCCGCTCTTTCACTTCGGCTTTTGCGACCTTGGAGTCGGGGACACGGAGGCGAATAATGCAAACCAGGAGGATTCTTGGAAAGTTGGCATGCACTCCTGTCTCTGTAGTACAATTCAACCCGCTGAGGTCTGTGATGCGTTCTGCCGTCTTTGTTACGTCCGTATTCGGCACTCTGGAGCTAAAAGTGATTTTTAATAGCGATAATGAATATGGTTTTCAACCCTGTATAGTGGGGCGGCACAATTTACCAAATTGCCCCATATTGAGTGTGTTTGTGTGAGTGAGTGTGTGCCCGGCGATAGATTAGCGTCCTGTCCTGGGTGTATCTGCCCAGCGCCCGAAATGTTCTCCCCTGGATGGGCACCCCCCTCAACCCTAATAGAGGATAAAGCAGAAGATAATGGATTGATGGAACCCTCTATAGTGAGTATGTTTGTGTGAGGAATCTTGTGCTTAGCGAAGGTTTGGCCTCCTGTCCTGGTGGTATTTGCCCAGCGCCTGAAATGTTGCCCCCTCGGATGGTCAGATGTTTCCCACAAACCTTGTAGAGCATTAAGCTGAAGATAATACAATGAGGAGATAACGACTTTAAAGCCAGTGACATTAACTAAATAATATGTATTTATTATACATATTCTCAAGTGGGCGGCACTGTGGCGTGGTGGTTCGCACATCCGCCTCTCGGCGCTGGGGATCCAGCATCACCAGTTCTCTTCAGGTCCCTTTCACAGTCCGAAAACATGGATTCAAGGTGAATTGGCTGCTCTAAATTGCCCCTATCTAAATTGCCCCATATAGTGAGTGTGTATGTGTCTGTGAGTGAGTTTGTGCCCAGAGGTGGATTGGCGTCCTTGGTGTTGTGCCCAGCGCCAGAAACGTTCTCCCCTTGAGTTTCCATGGAGAACCCCAATGCCCCAATACCCTAGTAAAGCTAGGGTATTACTCAGATTCTGGTTACTTTGTTATAGTGCCCTAGACCTGTGGCTGACACAAAGCCCATTGAACTGTACCAATCCATTTTTTAATGAGGGATCAGATCATTTTAATTCTTTAAAAACATAGAGCAGAATTTCATATTCCTCGGAACCTTCATATCTTCACCATGTTTTGCTGACAGTGTAATTAGCCTGTCGTTTTTGGTGATTAAATACAAGCTGTTAACACAGTCGCCTCGGCACACGGCGCTCAGCTCGACTTTCGTTCCCGACGTCTCGATCTGACGTATTAAGCACCTTATCGACGGCGGTCCTGTGTACTAACAAGGTGGAGAATTTCTCGTAGACTGTATTATCGCTGAATGATTATCATCAGCTGGAACTGATTCATAGAACCATTAATTACACAGAAATGGGTGGAGACCTAACCACCGACAGATCGACATGACCCTGAGTGAACTATTAAACTTTCTGTATTGGATGCTGTTACATGATCTTGGGCTCAAAAATTTTTATACATTTTATACATTGTTAATATTTAAGAGACAATTCAAATGAAATATTACTTATTTAAACCCTGTATAACACATGTATATAACACTTTTATATATTTATTATAAGAGATGATGTATATAATGTATATACAGTATATAATGTATATGCTGTAAAGCTAATCCAGATCGTATACCCCTCACAGAGATAGAGATGCTTGACACCGAATGTTTACTGCATGCTTCTACTATCCTTATATAATATAAGAGATGATGCTGCTCGTAATGTATATACTGTACATGTTGTAAAGTTAATACAACTCGTAGGGGGAAGTCATACAACCTATAGGGGAAGATGCAAGGTCGTATACCCCTCACAGAGATAGAGATGCTCGACGGTGAAGCTTTCTGCATGCTTCTACTATCCTTATATAATATAAGAGATGATGCTGCTCATAATGTATATAGTGTATATGTTGTAAAGTTAATCGAGAGTCATACATCATATAGTCATACACCCTATAGGGGAATATGCAAGGTGGTATACCACTCACAGAGATAGAGATTCTCGACACTGAATGTTTACTGCATGCTTCTACTATCCTTATATAATATAAGAGGTGATGCTGCTCGTAATGTATATACTGTACATGTTGTAAAGTTAATACAACTCGTAGTGGGAAGTCATACAACCTATAGGGGAATATGCAAGGTCGTATACCCCTCACAGAGATAGAGATTCTCAATGCTGAACGTTTACTGCATGCTTCTGCTATCCTTATATAATATAAGAGATGATGCTGCTCATAATGTATATAGTGTACATGTTGTAAAGTTAATCAAGAGTCATACATCCTATAGGGGAATATGCAAAGTCGTATACCCCTCACAGAGATAGAGATGCTCGACGCTGAAGCTTTCTGCATGCTTCTGCTATCCTTATATAATATAAGAGATGATGCTGCTCATAATGTATATAGTGTACATGTTGTAAAGTTAATCAAGAGTCATACATCCTATAGGGGAATATGCAAAGTCGTATACCCCTCACAGAGATAGAGATTCTCAATGCTGAACGTTTACTGCATGCTTCTGCTATCCTTATATAATATAAGAGATGATGCTGCTCATAATGTATATACTGTACATGTTGTAAAATTAATACAACTCGTAGGGGGAAGTCATACACCCTATAGGGGAATATGCAAGGTCGTATACCCCTGACAGAGATAGAGATGCTCAACGCTGAACGTTTACTGCATGCTTCTGCTATCCTTATATAATATGAGATGATGCTGCTCGTAGTGTATATAGTGTGTATGTTGTAAAGTTAATCATGAGTCATATACCCTATAGGGGACGATGCAAGATCGTATACCCCTCACAGAGATAGAGATGCTTGATGCTGAAGCTTTCTGCATGCTTCCACTATCCTTATATAATATAAGAGATGATGTTGCTCATAGTGTACATAGTGTACATGTTGTAAAGTTAATACAATTTATAGGGGGAAGTCATACACCCTATAGGGTAAGATGCAAGGTCGTATACCCCTGACACACCCTATAAGAGATATACCCTATAAGAGTTTATGCTGCTCGTAATGTATATAGTGTATATGTTGTAAAGTTAATCATGAGTCACACACACTATAGGGGAAGATGGAAGGTCGTATACCCCTCACAGAGACGGAGATGCTCGTCGCTGAACGTTTACTGCATGTTTTGGCACCCCTGCCTCAGATAGCTACCTTTCCGAGTTCTCGTGCAGCCGTGTGGAAAGCCTCGTGCCCCGTCGGCCCGTGGAGCAGCGCGCATTCAGGGAAGGCTCTGACGGCGGAGAGCGCTGCCGCAGAAGTGCATACTAATGCAGCAATTACAGGGGGGATGCTGCAGCGGCGGCGGGTGAGAATTCCCCTGTGCGAGGAGCATGCTGCTTTGTTGTTGTGTAAAGATTTCGGCGGTATAATAGTACATCCAGGTTTAAAGCTTTCATCACATGTATCCTTTCTCCTGCTTTTTTGTTACCCGGTGCACCGGCTCGGCTCCCCGCGGGGCCCGAGAGGACCGGCTCGCTGGTTAACTAGAAAGTTGTTTCACTCGGTAGCTGCTCCGGAATCGAGTCATATCATCAGAAACTGATAACCGCTGTTTATCTGAAACCCCTTCAGGTGTTAACTCTCCAAATAAATAATAAGGGTGGTTTAGTGGTTAACATGTTCCCCTCTCAGCGCTAGGGATTCCCGGTTCCAATCCCAATCTGGGTGGAGTTTCCATGTTCTCCCCATGTCCACGTGGGTTTCCTCCGGGTTCTCCGGTGTCCTCCCACAGTCCAAAAACA
The DNA here is from genome assembly GCA_019802505.1 of Corydoras sp. C115. Classification (NCBI taxonomy): domain Eukaryota; kingdom Metazoa; phylum Chordata; class Actinopteri; order Siluriformes; family Callichthyidae; genus Corydoras; species Corydoras sp. C115. The sequence continues at coordinate 549,570 of JAFMOC010000145.1, read as the reverse complement.
TGGATCAATTGAACTCTCCAAATTGCCCCATATAGAGTGTGTCTGTGTGAGTAATTGTGTGCCCAGTGATAGATTGGCACTCTGTCCAGGGTGTACCTGCCCAGCGCCCAAAACGTTCTCCCCTGGATGGGCATGGGGAAACCCCCCCTCCCCTCCCCCCTAAAAATTGAGACCATTGAAACTGGTCTTAATTTTACAGCCAGATAAGTGGAAATCAATCCATTATCTTCCACTTTATACTCTATTAGGGTTGCGGGGGGCGGGGGGGGGGTTCCCCATGCCCATCCAGGGGAGAACGTTTCAGGCGCTGGGCAGATACACCCAGGACTGGGCGCCAACCTATCAATTGACCTGGAGCCATGTATTTGTACTGTGGGAGGAAAGCGGAGAACCCGGAGGAAACCCACGCGGACATGGGGAGAACATGGAAACTCCACCCAGATTGGGATTTGAACCTAGCGCTGAGAGGAGAACATGCTAAGCACTAAGCCGCCGTGCCGCCCCAAGAGATGTTGGACTGGCGGTCCTGCAAGACGCCCTTAATGGACTTCCATATAGTTTTCCAGTTGTTAGAGTTTTCCTGCACTGTTGATGCTGCCGTCCACTCAAGGAGGATGAGTCCCCCACTGAGTCTTGGTCCTCACAAGGTTTCTTCCTTAAAATAACAACATAACATGGAGTTTTGTCTTGCCACTGTTGCTTCGGCTTGCTTTTTGGGGGTTTAAAGGCTTATAACACTGTAAAGCTGCTTTGTGACCATGTGCTATATTAAAAAGCACTAAATAAATAAATCTAAAGGATGCTACGTGACTCAGCCTTGAGAGTTGAGAAGATCATTCCACCATTTAGCCTTGGAGAACGATACGATATAGAGTGATATATAAATTGTCGCAGCCGTGTATCATATCCGTAACAAACAATAAGCAGTAAGTGAGGTGAACATTATTAGAATGATTCCGTGTTCATGGAGAAATGATTTTGTTACATTTATATTTACATTGGGTCATTTAGCAGATGCTTTTATCCAAAGCGACTTACAAGGTAGGGTGGCACGGTGTCTTAGTGGTTAGCATGTTCTCCTCTCAGCACTAGGGATTCCCGGTTCGAATCCCAATCTGGGTGGAGTTTCCATGTTGTCCGCGTGGGTTTCCTCCGGGTTCTCCGGTTTCCTCCCACAGTCCAAAAACATGGATCAAGTCAATTGAGTTCTCCAAATTGCCCCATATAGAGTGTAATAGACCCTAATAGAGGATAAAGTGGAAGATAATGGATGGATGGACTTACAAGGTGAGCAATGAGGGTTAAGGGTCTTACTCAAGGACCCACACTGGTAACTTCAGTGGACCTGGGATTTGAACCCCCAACCTTCAGATTGATAACCCAACGCCCTGACCACTGAGCTACCCTGCCCTACCTTGCCTCGTTCACATGAGGTCATTCGGCAGAAGCGTTTATCCGAACTATCCCACCTCGATGGTTGAGGGCAGAACGCAGGGTTCTCCATACAGGATCCGTGGAGCAATGAGGGTCGAGAATGTTGCTTATTGGCCCAGATTCAAGGCGTTGTATTTACTGACCGAACGGACCGAGCATGTCCGCACGTTTCAGCAGCAGTCCCTTCTCTTAATGGACTGATAGTGGAGCCGTGTGTCCTCCAGCATGGAATACATTACAATCCGGGTAACTGGCAGCCACTGGTGTGTGAGGTCCTGGTGCGCCGGCGCCGCTGCAACACCGAGTTCAGCCATCACTATTAAATGAGTGTGTGGAAGTGTGTGGAAGTGAGCTGATGCATTAGTGTCACACGGAACCAGAAGGAGCATCATTTCTATTCATTGTGAAAGAGATACTCAGGGTGCAGTTACCATGGAAGTCTTTTAAACTGTGTGTGTGTGTGTGTGTGTGTGTGTGTGTGTGTGTGTGTGTGTGTGTGTGTGTGTGTGTGTGTGTGTGTGTGTGTGTGTGTGCGCGGCTGTAAAATTAATTGCATTACGCACAAACAAACACAGATGCATCCCTGAGTTCAGCCCAAAGGCAGCCAGAGCTGCACAGCCACTTCATCCTGTACAG
>JAFMOC010000145.1:517500-545000 GCA_019802505.1 Corydoras sp. C115 | reverse complement strand
ACGTACACACAGTCGGTGGCATCTCAGGGCAATGTGCCAACAAGCTCCAATCCCCCAAACCAGGCCTGGGCTTCTGGGGCTATAGCCCTGGTTGTTTTGTCAGTTGCCCCGGATCAAATGAGGGCAGATTTCTCTGCAGCCTCTCCTCCAGCAGCGGGTCCGAACGATGGAGTCACCGTCAGCTGTTGGTGCTTCCAGGGAGACAGATTTTTTCGGGAGTGATGTTACCGTAATAACTGTATGTTGGCTGTAAAGAGCAGCTTCTCAGCTTCAAGAAAAACGTCTAAATTTTTCTAAAGGCGCAAACTGTCGCAAAGTTACGGTAATTCAAAGCAAAACCTTAAAAACTGTCTCATCTGCGACGGACTCGTAAAATAGATTCGTTTTTTTGCCGAAGCTCAGGTTCATTTATTTAAACATTTTCATCATTTATTCGAACTGAATGTGCTCTCCACTGCTGACAGACATATTTCATCCATCCATTCATTATCTTCCGCTTTATCCTCTATTAGGGTCGCGGGGGGGTTCCGCATGCCCATCCAGGGGAGAACATTTCGGGCGCTGGGCAGGTACACCCAGGACAGGGCGCCAATCTATCGCTGGGCACACACTCACTCACACAGACACACTCTATATGGGGCAATTTGGAGAACTTAATTGACTTGATCCATGTTTTTGGACTGTGGGAGGAAACCGGAGAACCCGGAGGAAACCCACGCAGACACGGGGAGGACATAGAAACTCCACCCAGATGGGGATTCGAACCGGGAATCCTGAATGCCACTCGGTCTGCATTCGGTGCCACCGTCTGCCTTTGACATTCAAACAACCTTCCCTCTTCTCCCGTTTCGGCGACGAAGACTCTGATCAGCGCCACTACTTGCCTTCCTCTCCTATATTGCGGCGTGAGTTGTTTTATTTTTAGGTGGTTACGCTTATCCAATGTAAATGTGCAGCACGCGCGCCCGCCTCGCTGATGCTGCCGAGCAGACTGTGCTGTAAATCTGGCGGAATCTTTCACAGCATTTCCATCAAACTGCCATTTGTTCTCTTTCAGCAGGATGGCCCGTCGTTAATCTAGCCATAATGCTGCGCTGGATGCGTCCCCAGCTTTGCCGTCCAATCTCTTACATAAGCAGCGGACATAAGCGTGTGCCGGCTTGCATCATTCGGTCACTAACAGCTGTCTACGCCGCCTACATCAACAAGCATCGCATTGCATTCTTCTCTATAGAATAAATGCATGAGGATTTAAATAAATTAGGAAGACAACAGAGGAAATTATTTTTATTCACTGTAATAAAGCAATAAGGCATGAGAGGATATGCGTATATGTGAATACAGCACAGAGAAGTTAGGCCTACGTGATTTTCCACCTTTTTAACATGATTTATTCACACTAATACACAATGCCCAGTGACTTATTACGTTTATAATATATATATATATATATATATATATATATATATATATATATATATATATATATATATATATATATATATATATATATATATATACAGCGATGGATTGGCGCCCTGTCCTGGGTGTATCTGCCCAGCGCCCGAGACGTTCTCCCCTGGATGGGCATGGGGAACCCCACCACGACCCTAATAGAGGATAAAGCGGGAGATAATGAATGAATATATATATATGGGGCAGCACGGGGGCAGCACTTAGTGGTTATCACGTTCTCCTCTCAGCGCTAGGAATTCCCGGTTCGAATCCCAATCTGGGTGGAGTTTCCATGTTCTCCCCGTGTCCGTGTGGGTTTCCTCCGGGTTCTACAGTGTCCAAAAACATGAATCAAGTCAATTGAATTCTCCAAATTGCCCCATATAGTGTTTTTGTGTGAGTGTGTGCCCAGTGATAGATTTGCACCCTGTCCTGGGTGGAAGTGGAAGATAATGTATGTATGTGTGTGTGTATATATATATATATATATATATATATATATATATATATATATATATATATATATATATATATATATATATAGGCTGTTGCTAAAAGTGAATGTTAATTGCTGAGTAACAGGATACAGATTTCATGGTGAATCTGCTCACTGTTTATTTTAATCTGTATTTAAGATACTTTATTGTACATCACACATTGATACGAATGTGAAGCTGTCAGAGGTGTGCAATATTGCCAATAATGTCACGGCTGGACAAACGGCTCAGCCAATCAGATTTAAGGACCAGAACTCTATCTGTTTTATAATGTCTTTTGAAATGGGTGTGCCCTGCAATGAAAGGAAGGCTGTTAGGACCCAAGTAGATGTCAGTCTATCTGTCTAATCTAATCTACTTGTCTAGTCTAATCCTGTCCATGATCTAACGACCTGTCCTATCGACTTGTCCCTGAACTGATCACCATACAGCGTTCTGTCTGTGCTCTCATATTTTGAATCCCAGACACAGAACCGCAATGTGACTGGAGCTTCAGAATATCAAAAAATAGCTCGGAACTTTTTTTTTTTTTTTTTTTGACAAATAAAAGCGCTGATATGAGGGTTGGAATCTGCAAGCTTTTTGTTAAACTGCACAAGCTGCTTAATACAGACGTAGACAGTAGAAGGTGATGAAGTAAGCACACCGTCCTCCATTAACGAGGCAAAGCCTTTGGAATATTTCACACGCCTTCAATACATTGTGTCAACATCAACGCTCTGGCTGCTTCCGAGTGACGCTCTTCAGCCTCAAATGAGGCGACGGAGCATTAAAGGCTCTCACATACTAAGTATGTCGAATGTCTTTCGTCTTTCCCGATGCTGATCTCAGCACTATTGCACTGGAAGAATGGCGGCGTGACAGGTTCGCTTTGCGCCGTTATGATCTCGGTCTCGGCTTTCTGGCTTTTGCAGTTGTTATAAAGCGGGGAAAAGGAAGTCTGCTCCGACCCAAGTGGGAATGTCCTGTCCATGACTGTCAGTCAGACTAGAACGCTCCCAATAAAGCGGGAACAATCGTCTCCACGGTGCACGACGGCGATGGTACGGAAAGCAACAATCGGGTGGGACGGCAATCGGAAAGGAGGGACCGCTCTAAGCCGCCGGAGAGGATTTGCGCACATGGGTTTTGATCTGAGGCCAGAGAGAGGGAGGGATGTGGGGAATCAGAGACAGCCAGATGGAAGGGGCACGGGGGGGGGGAGGGGTGAACTGGAAAGAGCGAGGCGATGCAACAAGGGACCGAAAAAAGCAGAGAGGACGACATGACGCATCACCCTGGGCTCAGCCTCCCTGTTGCCTCTGACTCAGTGACCTTGAACCGAGCTCCAGTGTGCTGGAGATGTCCTGTCTGCTCTCTCCAAGTACGCTGTCTCTAGTTGCCTACCTCTGTGTTTACCGTGTTGTGGCATTGAAAACAAAGTTAGTGCGAAATAAAAGCGCGAGTCAGTGATCTGGTAAATCAGGTGCAGATTCAGCTCGATGTAGATGTCTTGTGTAAAAGAAGGAGCTTTGAGGACCATTTTTTGAAGTGACAGGTGTGTCGCTCACACTTGAGAGAGGAGGCGGCAGAGAGGAGGACACTAAACAAACTGCTCTCCATCATGGACCATGATGGTCACCCACTGCACACCATCATTATGGACCAAAGGAGCTGCTCTACAGACAGACTGAGGAGAACTTTCGTACCGAGGGCCGTCAGGCTTCATAATACAACTAGTTTGAGCCATAGTTTTTAAAAACTATCTATTGTATTTTGCACAGTTCCACTTAGGTCTCCATCCATACTGGACATCCATCCATCCATCCATTATCTTCCGCTTCATCCTCGATTAGGGTCGCAGGGGGGGGGTTCCGCATGCCCATCCAGGGGAGAACGTTTCGGGCGCTGGGCAGATAGACCCAGGACAGGGTGTCAAACCATCGCTGGGCACACACACTCTCACACAAATGCACTCTATATGGGGCAATTTGGAGAATTCAATTGACTTGATCCATGTTTTTGGACTGTGGGAGGAAACCGGAGAACCCGGATGAAACCCACGCAGACACGGGGAGAACATGGAAACTCCACCCAGATGGGGATTCGAACCGGGAATCCCTAGCACTGAGAGGAGAACATGCTAAACACTAAGCCACAGTGCCGCCCATGTCTCAATATGTTCCAATTAATTCTTTACTAGGGTCTGGACTAGGGTCATGGGGGCCGCCTCCATACTGGACACTTGATTTTTGATTTTATTACAGCGGCACGGTGGCTTAGTGGTTAGCATGTTCTCCTCTCAGCGCAAGGGATGAGTTTGAATCCCAATCTGGGTGGAGTTTCCATGTTCTGCCCGTGTCCACGTGGGTTTGCTCTGGGTTCTCCGGTTTCCTTCCACAGTCCAAAAACATGGATCAAGGTCAATTGAATTCTCCAAATTGCCCCATATAGAGTGTGTCTGTGTGAGTGAGTGTGTGGCCAGTGATAGATTGGTGTCCTGTCCTGGGTGAATCTGCCCAGCGCCCGAAACGTTCTCCCCTGGATGGGCGTGGGGAACCCTCCACGACCCTAGATAATGGATGTAATGGATGATATATTTTTTTTTTTAATTCATTCATTTTTAATCCATTAAAATACTGTCTATTTTGTATTGTACTGGCTGCTAAATTTTCTTTCGGGATAAATTAAGTATTCTATATATTCTATCTATCTAAATAATTTTCAGTAATCGACAGCTTTTACGTCAGGGCATCTCCTCACAGTAAAGAGCGTTTCCACCTACATTTCACATAAATGTTTCTGCTCTAACGAAACCTTGGTGTAAGCGGATAATAAGTCTGATCCCACCGTACAGCGCAGTGTATCAGATTAAATACAGAGCTCACACTCAAAATGCATATCACATGGTCGATCATGTACGCTGGGTATGCACGCTGTGCAATGTATGTAAAAAACACACTCGCCTTTTGTTATATAGTGATGTCGTTGCTCAGTGCTTAGTGTTGAACTACAAGTTTAAAAGTTGGGCATTCCATACAACCAGGACAGGGCGCCAATCTTTCACCTCACACACACTATATACACTATATAGGGGCAATTTATAGCAGCCAATTCACCTTGCTTTAAGACCGTAGGAGAAATTTGAAGAACCTGGAGAAAACCCACGTTACGAGAACTCGGGATTCGAACCTGGATCCCCAGCGTTGAGACGTGAATGCGCTAATCCGTGCCGCATTAGACATTTTAATAGTTTACGTCAAGTTCAGTTGGTCGTCCTAATTTACGGCTGATATACTCGTCATTCTCGCCCACAGCTAGTAGACAGTATGTGAATTTGGACCCAACCATGGACTTTTGAAGGAGTTTAGATGGAAGAGGTTTATGGATTCCAGCTGCTTTCTAAGTCTAGACGAGTTCAAAGTGAAGGATTGAGTTTATCTGCATATTAATGCATTTTTTGTTGGAAATCTTATATCCTTTGTTGCTTTTTGGGGCATTTTATTGACAATAACCTTATAAATTTGTAAGATTTTTTTTAACCTTCACCTTGTTTAGCATGAAGTAGACCTTTCTGGTAACATCATGGTGATGGCAACCTTTCGATTTGATGACCCATCCAACTCCACATGCAGCTTAGCCTCACCTTCACCCTCAAAATCCATATCCATCCATTATCTTCCGCTTTATCCTCTACTAGGGTCACGGGGGGCGTCCTCATGCCCATCCAAGTTCAAGTTCAAGTAATTTATTTATATAATGTTTTTTAAACAGTACATTGTCACAAAGCAGCTTTACAGAATGAAAAGCCTTTAAACCCCCAAAGAGCGAGCCGAAGCGACAGTGGCAAGAAAAAACCCTGTTATGTTGTTATTCAAGGAAGAAACCTTGTGAGGACCAAGACTCAGTGTGGCCAGGCAGCAACAACAGTGTAGGACAGCCATGTCCAGATATTAAACAAATGGAAAAACAAACAACTGGAAAACTATATGTGAGTCCATTAAGGGGAGAACGTCTCGGGCGCTGGGCAGATACACCCATGACAGGACGCCAATCTATCACTGGGCACACACTCACTCACTCACACAGACACACTCTATATGGGGGCAATTTGGAGAATTCAATTGACGGACTAAAACTACAAAGTCCTGATTTTGAGGGTGGAGCAACAAGGAGGTGTCCAAACGTTTGACTAGTACCAGTCTGGGCAAAAATAATTCACAATTGACATTGAATCTCTGTTTTTGGACTGTGGGAGGAAAGCGGAGAACCCAGAGGAAACCCACACGGACATGTGGGAGAACATGGAAACTCCAGCCAGATTGGGATTGGAGCCTGAATCCCAAGTTCTGAGAAGCGAACGTGCTCACCACTAAGCCAGGACACGAAATCAGGACACAGCCTTCTATTCAACCGGCTGCATGTTTGTAGCTTCAGCTGGATTTGTCAGCCACGTGCACTCGGCCCCATTAATCTTTGCCTGCACTGCTGTACACGAACACTAGGCCTCTTGTCAATACATATTGACTTGTAGATCGAGCCTCCTAACTCCAAAAAGCTCTCACTTTGATAAGCAGTGTGTGAATTTGCTAAAGCACTCTGTCACTCCCCTCTCTCCATGCACCGAAGGCTTTCGCTTTAGCTCTTTACACACAAAAGAAGCAGGGAGGGAGTCCAGGAGGGCCACAGCATGAGCCAGGCCATTCACAATGCACTCTGTTTTATACAGGGGCCTGGAGAGAGGGGGGGACGGCAGTGAGAACGCGAGAACTGAGAGAGAGAGAGCTCGAAAGCCTCCCAGCCTCTTACTACTGTACTCTCCCGAGGCACTGAGTCATGCGCAGTGCACATATTCGGACTGCTGCCCTTGTCCGATACGCCGGCTCCGCTGCCCACCCCCCCCCCCCCTTGCTCTCAAAGCGAGTCCTCTGCGCAGAGCCCGAGGAGAAAAGGGCCCTGCGGCTTCAGCCTTAAGCCTGGCACCCACCGCTGTCTCTGCCATGCCAACGCTACGGGGGTGCCAGTCCACAGCGCCCTCGGTGGAGGATGGGAACGTGGCGGAAGCCGGCGACGGCGTTCCGCTGCCACCTGCCGGCCGCCGTGCCGTTCCTGGACCCGAGCAAAGCCAGCCTTAATTACTGCACGCCTCAGTTGTTCTAAGTGCATGTCAGAACAAATTATGTAAGTAATGAGGCTGAAAATGTTAAAGGAGCAGGAACACACTGGCGCTCTGATGCTCGTGGCGGGAGAACAGAAAACAAACAATCAAGCGCAGGGAGCGCACGGCGAACAACCGAGACGCACCGAAAGAGATAATTATGAGGCAAAAACCATTAGGACCGTTCGGCGGCGGTCCGGCCGCCCCGTGAGCTAATTACAGCTGATGATAACCGCGGCGTTCCGTTCGAGCAGTGATGGATTCTGGCAGTGTGTGGCCTGTGACGTGTGGACTGGAGCGTTGTGGGAACGTTGTGGGAGCGTTCCGGCGCCACGCACAACTCAGGGTCGTATAAAGACATATAGAGAGAGAGAGAGAGAGAGAGAGAGACGGCTGGAAGGTCGCCATACTGTACGCTGGTTTCATGCCATCAGATAAAACCCATAGTTCCGGTCGAATAATCCGGTTCTCCGGGCGCTTATGGAGCCTTATTAAAATTCGAGATCTATACCTCCGGCCAGCTCGTTTTCATATTATCATATTCATATGTGCTGCTCGGTGTGTAAAGACTTGAGAGCCTTTAAATAAATTAATTAATTTAATTAAATATAAAACAGGCGGCACGGTGGTTTAGTGGTTGGCACGTTCTCCTCTCAGGGCTATGGATTCCTGGTTTAAATCCCAATCTGGGTGGAGTTTCCATGTTCTCACCGTGTCCGCGTGGGTTTCCTCAGGGTTCTCCGGTTTCCTCCCACAGTCCAAAAACATGGATCAAGTCAATTGAGTTCTCCAAATTGCCCCATATAGAGTGTGTCTGTGTGAGTGAGTGTGTGCCCAGTGATAGATTGGCGCCCTGTCCTGGGTGTATCTGCCCAGCGCCCGAAACGTTCTCCCCTGGATGGGCATGGGTGACCCCCCCCCCCCCCACAACCCTAATAGAGGATAAAGCGGAAGATAATGGATGGATGAATGAATAAAACAGACCACCAGGATAAAGCCGAATATAATGGATGGGTATACAAATGAATATTGATATATTGATATATTGATATGATATACAAATCTGAATATATATATAAAAATTAAGAAAGAAAGAAAATAAAACAAAATGTTCTATTTAAGTAAAAAAAAAGTGAAGTTGCACAATACAGATTAAATGATGCGTGTTGAATTACGTATTTGTATTTAGCAGAGCTATAGAACTGTCTCTTACTCCATCAGTCCTCGTTTTAATTTGTCTATTCCATCTACCCGAGGGTGGCAGTTCGAGCATTCGGTACCCGACCAGGGTACCTAGAGACCCTGGGTGTGTACTGTCTGGAAGCACTAATCACTGCGCCACCGTGCCACCATCATATAAATATAATCTAATAAATAAGACCCACTACATGTCTTGACCTTTAATGGTGGTTAGGCCAACAGTGACTCTGCTGCTTCTTTGATGCCTGTGAAGATGCCACTTGAGTTGTGTCCTCTACTTAAGAGGTGCTCTTTCTGAACCAGCTGCAGTCCTCTTGCTCCCTAAAGGGCTTTCTGGCAGCGTGTGTATGTGAATGTGTATGTGTGGCGTTCCTTTGTATGGTGCAAACTGACAGTTATTGCAGTGGTTTGCAGGGGGTTGTGTTCGGAGTCAAGATGGTCTCCTCTGTAAAACTGGGGAGCTTTATCTGTCGGCGTGTGGCAGGCGACAGATTCGTTTGAAGCCCCGCACTGTTTCATGTAGCGACATGCAGCCGTGTCGTGCTGTGCCTGGTGACAGCGAAGAAAATCCTGACTGTTCCTTTTTCTCGTTCTCTTTCTTCTCTCTAGCTCAAATTGAAATTATTCCCTGCAAGATCTGTGGAGACAAATCATCAGGCATCCATTACGGAGTGATAACATGCGAGGGCTGTAAGGTAAGCCACTGAACAAACACGCCGTGTCTGTGCTTGGGAGGGTGGGGGTGCTGTGGGAAGGGGATGTCGAGTGGGTGGCCAATTGTGTGTTCGGAAAGCCTTATTTGCATATACGCTGCGAGCGCTGATGGTAAAGCACATGTGTTAAGTGGGCTAGGCTGTATTAATATTTATTATATTAATATACCACAATTACGGGGCAGTTGTAGGATTGGGGTAAAAGAAACAGCCTTGCGACCTGAAGGGCCACGGTTCAAATCCTGGTCCCACCAAGTAGCATGGCTGAAGGCATCTAAGCCTAATGGCTCCACAGGCGCAATATACAAGGCTGCCCACTGCTTCAGACACATCCATCCATTATCTTCCGCTTTATCCTCTATTAGGGTCACGGGGGGGGTTCCCCATGCCCATCCAGGGGAGAACGTCTCAGGCGCTGGGCAGATACACCCAGGACAGGGTGCCAATCTATCACTGGGCACACACTCACTCACACAGACACACTCTATATGGGGCAATTTGGAGAATTCAATTGACATTGATCCATGTTTTTGGACTGTGGGAGGAAACCGGAGAACCCGGAGGAAACCCACGCGGACACGGGGAGAACATGGAAACTCCACCAGGATTGGGATTCGAACCGGGAATCCCTAGCGCTGAGAGGAGAACATGCTAAACACTAAATCGCCGTGCCGCCCCACCCAGACACCATCCATTCATCCATTATCTTCAGCTTTATCCTCTACTGGGGTCGCGGGGGGTTCCCCATGCCCATCCAGGGGAGAACATTTCAGGCACTGGGTAAATACACCCAGGACAGGACTCACACACACAGACACACTCTATATGGGGCATTTTGGAGAATTTAATTGCCATGTTTTTGGACTGTGGGAGAAAACCGGAGAACCCGGAGGAAACCCACGTTGACACGGCGAGAACATGGAAACTCCACCCAGATTGGGATTCGAACCGGGAATCCCTAGCGCTGAGAGGAGAACATGCTAAACACTAAACCACCGTGCCGCCCCGCCCCAGACACCATCCATCCATCCATTTTCTTCTGCTTTATCCATTACTGTGGTCGCCGGGGGGGGGGGTTCCCCATGCCCATCCAGGGGAGAACGTTTCAGGCACTGGGCAGATAGACCCAGGACAGGGCGCCAATCTATCACTGGGCACACACTCACTCACACAGACACACTCTATATGGGACAATTTGGAGAACTCAATTGACATTGATCCATGTTTTTGGACTGTGGGAGGAAACCGGAGAACCCGGAGGAAACCCATGCAAACATGCAAACCCATGCAAATACTAAGCCACCATGCCGCCCTGCTCCAGACACTCATGTTCACTTAAATAATGTGCACTGATGGGTTAAATGTGGAGAACAGTAGGCAGAACAGATCCCTTTAACACTGTATCACGGGGTCTGCCGAGTTGTTATTGCCACGCAGCTCCTGCAAATTGTTTCTTTTCCGAGCTCGTTGGCAGCCTTCGTTTGGTACGACTTTAGCTTCGCCTTATTTACAAATAAAACTGTCAAAGGTGCACTTTTTGAAGTGGAGCACTTTTTGCCAACTCATTTTTTTTTTTCCCCCCTCTTTCTCATGGTACTACCAGTCTCGTGAATCGTTTCCGACGCGGCAGCTACTCAGCAGGACGAGCCGCCGCGTATTCCCGTTTGTCGCTTGTCACCGGGGTCGCCTGCTCCGGCGGCGTCTCGGAACGCGACGACAAACGCTCGCATTCCAGTCTGCTATTTTGGAATACAAAGCATACTCTGCCTATCACCCGCTCGCAGCGCTGCCAAGACGGGAAAAAACAAAAAAAACAACGTATAGGTCTGGAGAATGAACTGCCGAAATGTATCTTTAATGATTGCTAATTACTTCAGGCAGAGAGGCGTTTAATGATATGTGCGAGCACACCGCACTGGCCCATAAATCATAGCATTATAAAGGAGTGCCACTTGTCACCAGCAGTCCTACCCCGCTCTCATAATAGCTGCCATTAGAAAGCAACTTGGCAGCTGTCAGCTGTTTTCTTGTAATTAAACAGCCAATGAGCAACTAATTAAGACATATGTGTATTGAGCAGCAGAGTGGGGTATGTTAATGGTGTGCTGGAATCAATTCATTAAGTAGAAAGGATGAGGTATCAACTCTGCGTGGCTGTCTGCTTTCTCTCTGTCTCTCTCGCTGTTGGTTTTTTCTTTTTTTTTGCCTCTGTCTCTGTCTTCCTGTCCCTCTCTCAGAAATCCAACAGGTTTCCCAATCTGTTATTAAACTAAGAAGCGTGTAAAAACTCCAGCTTATTTATTTGTGCTGTTCCATCCATGCATTATCTTCCGCTTTATCCTCTATTAGGGTCGCGGGGGGGGTTCCCCATGTCCATCCAGGGGAGAACGTCTCGGGCGCTGGACAGATACACCCAGGACAGGGCGCCAATCTATCACTGGGCACATTCACTCACACAAACACACTCTATATGGGGCGATTTGGAGAACTCAATTGACTTGAGCCATGTTTTTGGACTGTGGGAGGAAACCGGAGAACCCGGAGGAAACCCACACGGACACGGAGAACATGGAAACTCCACCCAGATTGGGATTCGAGTGCCGCCCTGTGCTGTTCCTTTAGTTTAGTTTAGTATGCTTCTGTTTGGGGACACCTCCATTTATTGTCCCTGTTATCAGTTCCATTGATGGTAAAGATGGTCTTGGCAGTTATATTTGGTTTACATTTGGTTATTTAGCAGTTACATTGGGTTATTTTACATACAAATTGACGGATGGGGTTTCTTATGATGCTGATGAGCAATGAGGGTTAGGGATCTTGCTCAAGAACCCAGCGAGGTAACCTTAGATCTGAGATTTAAACCCACAATGTTCAGATTGCTAAACCAACACCCTAACCACTGAGCTACCACACCTTCACTACAATTCTACAGTTCTCCAATTCCACTCTGTAGTCCATCTGTTTGTGTTCTACAGTACATACTGTGTACGTCCCCTTTACTCTGTTCTAATGGTCAGGACCCCAATAGTACCCCCACAGAGCAGGTATTATTAGGTTGGTGCATTATTCCTATCCCAGCAGTGTCACTGAGGTGTTTAAATGAACCTCCAGCAGCACTGCTGCACTAAAAACCTCCTCACCACATCAGTGTCACTGCAGAACTGACCAGAAACAATCCACCACCCAAATGATACCTGTTCTGTGATGCTGCTGACCAACAGAGAACCAACAGAGGACTACAGTACATACTGCGTACTCTGTTCTAATGGTCAGAACCCCAATAGTACCCCCACAGAGCAGGTATTATTAGGTTGGTGCATTATTCCTATCCCAGCAGTGTCACTAGTTCAAGTTCAAGTAATTTATTCATAGAGTGCTTTTTACTATAGCACATTGTCACAAAGCAGCTTTACAGTTTTAAAAGCCTTTAAACCTCCAAAGAGCAAGCTGAAGCGACAGTGGCAAGAAAAAACTCCCTGTTGTGTTGTTATTTTAAGGCAGAAACATTGTGAGGACCAAGACTCAGTGGGGGACACCTTCACCTTGAATGGCTGGGCAGCATCAACAGTGTAGGCCACTAATGTTCAGATTGTTGTACTAAAAACCCCTCACCACATCAGTGTCACTGCAGAACTGACCAGAAACAATCCACCACCCAAATGATACCTGTTCTGTGATGTTCAGGACCCCAATAGTACCACCACAGAGCAGGTCTTATTTGGTGCAATATTCCTATCCCAGCAGTGTCACTGAGGTGTACCATCCCTAAGTACACAGACTGTAGTCCATCTGTTTGTGTTCTACAGTACATACTGTGTACGTCCCCTTTACTCTGTTCTAATGTTCAAGACCCCAATAGTACCCCCACACAGCAGGTATTATTGGGTGGGTGCATTATTCCTATCCCAGCAGTGTCACTGAGGTGTTTAAATGAACCTCCAGCAGCACTGCTGCACTAAACCCCCCTCACCACATCAGTGTCACTGCAGAACTGACCAGAAACAATCCACCACCCAAAAGATACCTGTTCTGTGATGCTGCTGACCAACAGAGAACAGAGAACCAACAGAGGACTAACAACAACAAAGAACACAGATGGACTACAGTCTGTAATTATAAAACTACAAAGTCCATCTATATGATAAGTGGAGGATATACATAATAGAACAAGAATGGGGTGTGTCCAAACTTTTGACTTGTTCTGTTTATAGAGATAAACTTGGAGACTGGTTGCACTTCATCCCCATCTTTTCGCTCTGTGCATTTTAGGGTTTTTTCAGGAGGAGTCAGCAGAGCAATGCCGCGTATTCGTGCCCACGTCAGAAGAACTGCCTGATCGACCGCACCAGCCGAAACCGCTGTCAGCACTGCAGGCTGCAGAAGTGCCTGGCCGTGGGCATGTCACGAGACGGTGAGTACGCTGCTCATCCTGCTCCAGCTGTCAACAGATCCTTTTTGCACCGGGAACATCAGTGCCATGCCTGCCCCGGCGGGAAAACACATCACAGGAAGCCATTTAGGTTCTGCACCACTATAAACATCCCGAGCGTAGATCAGTTAATGCAGGGTGGCTAAACAGAACCTTCGAGTGGGAGAAGATGACCGGGATGAACTATTAATGACCATCTCTTTCATTTTTTAAACTTCAAATCAGGGATTTTAGGATTCGGGAGACATCAAACCTGAAGGTTTTATCGTATTTAGGAAGTCAAAGTCGTGCTTTTCACGTCCACAAAAGTGAATCTATTCATTATCTTCCACTTTATCCTCTACCAGGGTCACGGGGGGGTTCCCCATGCCCATCAGGGGAGAACTTTTTGGGCGCCGGGCAGATATACCCAGCGCAGGGTGCCAATCTATGGATGGGCACACTCACTCACAGACAAACACACTCTATATGGGGCAATTCAGAGACATGAATCCATGTTTTTGAACTGAGGGAGGAAATCGGAGAACCCTGAGGAAGACACGGGGAGAACATGGAAACTCCATCCAGATTGGGATTCGAACCTGAATCCCCAGCGCTGAGAGGAGAACATGCTAACCACTAAACCACCCCGCCACCCCACCTATTCAACATTTTTTTTTACCAATTTAATTGTTAAGGGGCGGCACGGTGGCTTAGTGGTAAGCACGTTGGCATCTCAGCGCTAGGGTGGAGTTTCCATGTTCTCCCCGTGTCCGTGTGGGTTTCCTCCGGGTTCTCCGGTTTCCTCCCACAGTCCAAAAACATGGATCAAGTCAATTGAATTCCTCAAATTGCCCCATATAGAGTGTGTCTGTTTGAGTGAGTGTGTGTCCAGCGATAGATTGGCGCCCTGTCCTGGGTGTATCTGCCCAGCGCCCAAAACGTTCTCCCCTGGATGGCCATGGGGAACCCCCCCCCCCCCAATAGAGGATAAAGCGGGGGATAATGGATGGATGAATTGTTAAGGGAATTTGATTTATGACTCATTTCCAAATGTTATCGTAAGTGTATTAAATACATTGAGGGTTGAATTGGGAACATGATGTTGAAGCAGAATAGCGCGTTCCATTAACATCACATGTTGTGGATTCTTGGCTTTGCTCACCACCGTTGTGCCGAGTTGCCGTTGTACGGCTTGATGTGTTCCAATAGAAGAATAAAAGAAGAGGCCGCTTTATATTTCATTCTGTGGCTGAGCGCAAATAATTCTCTTTGAGTCGGTGACGAGATCAATAGGGAGACTCGGTTCTCATGTTGGACCGTGGGGCAGGACCGGCTGTGGGTTGAGGCTTTCTGACAGCGTGTAGTCTTTTATTAAATGATTGTCATTAGAAGGCTCATTAACGCCGTCGCAGGTGAGCTGTATGAACAGCAGGACAGCTCAATGTGCACATGGAAGACCCCTGCCGGTTCTCCGGTTGAAGCGGGTGACTGTAGCTGGTGAGAGGATGTATCCGAGTGTCATGGATTCAAGGTAAATTGGCTGCTTTAATTTGCCTTTGCCTAAATTGCCCCTATATAGTGTGTGTCTGTGCCTGGCTCACATAAAGCACAGCATCAAAGGGTGACAAAGAAAATGATGAAGTGTATTAAAATTAACCAGTGCGACTGAACCAAGATCTGCAGTGACCATGTCGAGACACTAGGGGCACCCTCGTGTCCTGACAAGCATTTTAATCTGTGAGCACCGTCTATAATAGAGAGTCTTGATTTCTAAGACTGAGGAGCATGATACAAGCTTCCAGTGGAAAACCCTGGACAGGTTCCATCTCCAATACACAGAACCCATTCCCAACTATCCATCCATCCATCCCTCCATTATCTTTCTCTTTATCCTCTATAGGGTCGCGCGGGGGGTTCCCCATGCCCATCCACGGGAGAACGTTTTAGTTGCTGGGCAGATATACCCAGAACATGGACACACACATACACACTCTATATGGGGCAGTTTGGAGAATTCACTTGACCTTGAGCCATGTTTTTGGACTGTGGGAGGAAACCGGAGAACACGGAGGAAACCCACGCGGACACGGGGACAACATGGAAACTCCACCCAGATTGGGATTGGAACCGGGAAGCTCTAGAACTAAGAGGAGAACATGCTAACCACCAAGCCTAAACTAAAAGCGAATATTTTTTGTATTTTGTATATACGTCCATTTTTTGTATAACGTCCATTTTTGGATGCAGTGAGAAACGTACACATTTCACTCCGAATGGAATAAGAATTGAAACCCGACTAACTCTTCCTCTTCGGACCCTTAAACATATTTTCAAGGCTCTGCTCTACACTAGTGGTTCTTTACCGCACATAATTAAAAATTGAATTGAATTGAATAGTCAGTTCTCCGCCATAACAATAGCAGGTTCAACAGTCTGTGGGCTTCTGGCAGACAGAAGCAGCGGCTGTTCTGTATTCACCATGTCTCCGCTGTTTGCTGGATCGTACACATTGTGCTCTGCACGGAGGCATGTCCTTGTCTTGTTCACTGCAAGTTGTCCTGGCCGAGTCTGCTGCCCCTGTCTGGGTCTGGCAGGTAAAAAAAAAAAAAAAACAGTGCAAGTTGCTGTAAAGACATCAAAGTGGCAAAGTGTTTCATAGCTATTGTTATCTTAATGTGCTGGGGAAACGCACTCCTGCCGTCTGGCTGCAAAATTACATTTTCTCGTACCACCGTCTCACAAACAGTAGCAGGGGAATATTAGTTTTCGGGTTCCTGTAGCGAAGGGAGAAGAGGGTGGGATGTGTCGCTTTAGTGACGGAGACTATGGACTAGAACGGTATAGAATATCGTTTCATTGTTACAGCCTGCGTGGATTAAAGTGAGGGATTTCCATACTGCAGGGTATCAGAGATACTAAATCCTGATCTGTCAGCAGGTGGCAGAATAATGGAAAGCGTACACTCACAACAGTCACACGGTTTAACAGGTGCAGCATCGGGAGCAGTCCGGCGTTTCCAAAAGAGGAATAAAGCTGTTAATGCTCCCTGCAGAACTGTATTTTATTAAAAAAGAGTGTTAAAGTTGATCTATTAACCTACGGTTTACGTACACACAGAGGAATTAGTCCCCCACATTTAACCCATCCATGCAGTAAAACACACACACACGCACAGCCTGGTGGGCAGCCTTGTACAGTATATGGTGCACAGGGAGCAATTGGTGTTAGGCGCCTTGTTCAAGGGTACCCCAGCCATAGTACAAGGTGGAACCAGGAATCGAACCAGGAACCGTCAGGAACCTTAACCACAAGCTTATGAATGCCCCTAATGAATCATCCATCCATCATTTGCTTTATTCTATACTAGGGAGGGGAAAACGTTTTAGGCGCTGGGCAGATACACCCACGACAGGGGGCCATTTTATCATAGGGTACATACACACAAAATATGTAGGGGCAATTTAAAACCAATTTACCACGTTTTTGGACTTTGGGAGGAAACCGCAGAACCAATTCCTAAGAGATGCCCAATTACACGTCAATTAACGTTTACACTGTTTGCTGGAAATGTCATCACAAGCCGGACTGATAGGTGACTAGAGTATATATATATATATATATATATATATAAATTGCCCCATATAGAGTGTGTCTGTGTGAGTGAGTGTGTTCCCAGCGATAGATTGTCGCCCTGTCCTGGGTGTATCTGCCCAGCGCCCGAAATGTTCTCCCCTGGATGGGCATGGGGAACCCCCCCGCGGCCCTAATAGAGGAAAAGCAGAAGATAATGGATGTGTGTGTGTATATATATATACAGTTGTGATCAAATTTATGAATCAACCCCCACTGAAATAAAGTGTTTTTGGTCAGTTTGACATTGATTTGGATCATTTCAGTCATCTTATTTACAATTATATCAAAGAGGCACTTATAAATTAGACAAAATATAACATAATATTTATGATGGAATAACCACAAATGTCTTTACTGTGCTCACATATTATCAGTTTTATTCAACCCCCTAGTGACATTATTTTTTAGTACTTAGTACAACATCCTTTTAGTTATGCAGCTTTCAAGCGTGAAGCATAGCTTGACACAAGTGTCTTGCAGTGACCTATGGGTATCTTAGCCCATTCTTCATGGGCAAAGCCTCCAGTTCAGTCACATTCTTAGGCTTGCGCACTGCAACTGCCTTCTTTAGGTCCCACAGAGGTTCTCAATTGGATTTAAGTCTGGTGATTGCGATGGCCACTCTAGAATGTTCCAGCCTTTCATGTTCAACCATGCTCTAGTGGACTTGGATGTGTGCTTCGGATCATTGTCCTGTTGGAAGGTCCAACGTCTCCCAAGCAGGTTTGTGACACTCCATCAATTTTCCTCCAAGATCTCCTGTACTGAAGGGAATTCATGGTACCCTGCACACGTTGAAGCTTTCCTGTACCATTAGAAGCAAAACAGCCCCAAAAGCATAATTGACCCCCCGCCATGCTTCACAGTAGGCAGGTTTCTTTTGTTCATAAGCCTGGTTCTTCCTCCTCCAAACATAGCGCTGGTCCATTGTCCCAAACAGTTCTAATTTAGTTTCATCGACCACAGTACACTGTCCCAAAACCTTTGGTGCTTGTCTGACTTTTGGCATACTGCAGTCGACTTTTCCTTTGGAGTCAGCAAGGGGGTGCGCCTGGGGAGTTCTGGCATGGAGGTCTTCGTCAGTGCGCGCCTTATTAGCTGAAACTTCAGTGCCCACATCTGACAGGTCTTTTTCAGTTTTAGCAGTCACGCGGGGATTTTTCTCCACATTACGCTTCAGGTAGCGCACAGCAGCGCGGTCAGGACTGCCACGACCAGGTAACGTTTCCACTGTGCCCTTTAACTGAACTAATGATACTTCCGATAGTGTCTCTTGGAATATTTAACAACTTCGCAATCTTTTATATATCCATATTGCCCCATATAGAGTGTGTCTGTGTGAGTGAGTGTGTTCCCAGCGATAGATTGGCGCCCTGTCCTGGGTGATCTGCCCAGCGCCTGAAATGTTCTCCCCTGGATGGGCTTGGGGAACCCCCCCCACGGCCCTAATAGAGGATAATGCAGAAGATAATGGATGGATGGAGATATATGTGTGTGTGTGTGTGTATATATATATATATATATATATATATATATATATATATATATATATATTGATATATATATATATATATATATATATATTATAGGTATATATATATGTGTGTATGTGAGTTACATAATACACTGTATAGTATAGTGTATATGAATGCATATTCAAAATCATAATTTGTGTGTGTGTGTATATATATATATATATATATATATATATATATATATATATATATATATATAATATATATATATATATGTGTGTGTGTATGTGAGTTACATAATACACTGTATAGTATAGTGTATATGAATGCATATTCAAAATCATAATTTGTGTGTGTGTGTATATATATATATATATATATATATATATATATATATATATATATATATATATATATATATATATATATTATTTTTTAATGTGCATATATCATACAGTGTATTACTTTGTAATAAATGTAACGTATGGTTGTTATAAATTCTCGAGAATCAAATAATCCTCATAAAGGTCATGTCTAAACAACCTTATCTGGCTTATAAACCAGTGTTTTTATATAAACACATTCTGGACATGCACATATCTGACATATGTTTTCATGTTCTATATCCTCTTGCAGCGGTGAAGTTCGGCCGCATGTCCAAGAAGCAGCGGGACAGTCTGTATGCCGAGGTTCAGAAGCACCGTCTCCAGCAGCAGCAAAGGGAGCAGCAGCAGCAGCCGGGAGAAGCCGAGCCTCTCACACCCACCTACGGCCTGTCGGCTAACGGCCTCACAGAGCTGCACGACGACCTGAGCGGCTACATGGACGGCCATTCAGCCGATGGCGCCAAGCCTGACTCAGGAGTCAGCAGCTTTTACCTGGACATCCAGCCCTCACCAGACCAGTCGGGCCTGGACATCAATGGCATCAAGCCTGAACCCATCTGTGACTACACACCTGCCTCTGGCTTCTTTCCCTACTGTTCTTTCAGCAATGGGGAGACTTCTCCCACTGTCTCTATGGCCGAACTAGGTGAGCAAACCTATATATAATTGTTTTGTGAACACTCAATGTACACACATCGTCTATTGTATCAGTTCCACTTACTGTAAAGACTGCTGTCCATCTGTTTGTGTTCTACAGTACATACTGTACGTCCCCTTTACTCTTTTCTAATGGTCAGAACCCCAATAGTACCCCCACAGAGCAGTTATTATTGGGTTGGTGCATTATTCCTATCCCAGCAGTGTCACTGAGGTGTTTAAATGAACCTCCAGCAGCACTGCTGCACTAAAAAACCCCCTCACCACATCAGTGTCACTGCAGAACTGACCAGAAACAATCCACCACCCAAATGATACCTGTTCTGTGATGCTGCTGACCAACAGAGAACAGAGAACCACATCTATATGATAAGTGAGGAAATAGATAATGGAGCAACAAGGTGGTGTGTCCAAACTTTTGACATGTGTATATGTGTACTGATTGGGGCGGCACAGTTCCTTTCAGTGCTAGGGATTCCCGGTTCGAATCCCAATCTGGGTGGAGTTTCAATGTCCTCCCCATGTCCGCGTGGGTTTCCTCCGGGTTCTCCGGTTTCCTCCCACAGTCCAAAAACATGGATCAAGTCAATTGAATGCTTCAAATTGCCCCATATAGAGTGTGTCTGTGTGAGTGAGTGTGTGCCCAGTGATGGATTGGCGCCCTGTTTTGGGTGTATCTGCCCAGCGCCTGAGACGTTCTCCCCTGGATGGGAAGAACCCTAATAAAGGATAAAGCAGAAGATAATGGATGGATGGATGTGTACTGATTGTTTGAAACCCAATAAAAAAAAAAAAGAAATTAAAAAAGAGAGACATGAAGAACAAGTGATGGAGGAGAAACAGAACTGAATATGAGATAAGATGGAGGATCATTGCAATGCAGGAGAGACGAGATGAGTAAAGGATGAGTTGTAAAAGATACAAGGTGGCGAAATATGGCGGAGGAGAGACAAGATAAGCGAGACGTGATTGAGGAGGGAGGAGATGCGGTAGACAGCGAAACGAGCGAAAGACCCGATGAAATGGGACATAATGAAGCAAAAAGGTGGCGAGTGGAAACGAAATGCGATTAAAGAGAGACGTGTTCGAGAAGACACAATTTAAGTGAAACATAGGATAAAAGCGAGACACGATGGGGAGAGACGGGAGGGGAAAACAGAGGTGGGGTGGCGTGATGGACAGATGAGATAAAGCAGAGATGTTATTAGGGAGAGACGAGACAAAGCACGAGATGCAGGAGAGACATTCTGATGGAGATGAAAGAGGGATGCTGGAGTTCTGTACATGAGGGAACGTTGGATTGGTGTGGGGGGGTGATGCTGCGCTGGGGGGTTAGACATGGGGAAGAACTCAACCGTGGGGCAAATGACATAAAGGTGGCTTAAAATAGCAGGAGGTTAGAGACTCATCTCTGAGACTCATTAAAAGAGCCTTTTCTTTGTAATTAGTTTCCATTAATTAGGGCCAATCAGGATCCAGCAGGGCACGCATCAGGGGAAATCACTTTTTTAGGCTCTCCTTGTGCTCTAGGACTCTTTATAACTGATGTGTTTTTAGCATGATTGGATTTTTTTATACTTTGTTTTTTTTTTTCTTCTCTCCATTCTCTCTTTTCTTTTTGAAATTGAAAGCAAATGTGACCTTTCTCGTGCGATGAGCATTTATTTTATCCCACTTCTTTCAAGTGAAAGCAATTATTCCACACTTAGACAACGGCCTTCCGCTGGAGGCAATAAAGCAAAGAGTGTATACAAAATATACATACAGTTACGGTGAAGATCAGTGTGGAACCGGAATCCGGGTTCCCTGAAGCTATTTCAAAGAAGAACCTCCATCCATCCATCCATTATCTTCCTCTTCATCCTCTATTAGGGGTGCGGGGGGCCCATCCAGGGGAGAACGGTTTGTGCGCTGGGCAGATACACCCAGGACAGGACGCCAATCTATCACTGGACACACACTCACTCACACACACACACACACACTCTATATGGGGCAATTTGGAAAATTCAATTGACCTGATCCATGTTTTTGGACTGTGGGAGGAAACCGGAGAACCCGGAGGAAACCCATATGGACACGGGGAGAAAATGGAAACTCCACCCAGATGGGGATTCGAACCGGGAATCCCTAGCGCTGAGAGGAGAACATGCTAACCACTAAGCCACTGTGCCACAGAGAAGAGCCTTATTTGTAGAACCAAATATTAATGTCAGTCAGTGTTCACATCCATCCATCCATTATCTTCCGCTTCATCCTCTATTAGGGTCGCGGGGGGGGGGTTCCGCATGCCCATCCAGTGGAGAACGTTTCGGGCGCTGGGCAGATACACCCAGGACAGGACGCCAATCTATCACTGGACACACACTCACTCACACAAACACACTCTATATGGGGTAATTTGGAGAATTCAATTGACCTGATACATTTTTTTGGACTGTGGGAGGAAACCGGAGAACCCGGAGGAAACCCACATGGACACGGGAGAACATGGAAACTCCTCCCAGATGGGGATTCGACCCGGGAGTCCCTAGCGCTGAGAGGAGAACATGCCAACCACTAAGCCACCGTGCCACCCCAGTGTTCACATGATGTAGAATATTCTTAAGGTCTTCTATGTGCAGAATTATGACATCTAAGCACCGCAGTGTTGACTGGACAAGCTCTTTCACCTTGTGAGTGTGTGTGAGTGTGTGTGAGTGTGTGTGTGTGTGTGTGTGTGTGTGTGTGTGTGTGTGAGTGTGTGTGTGTTTGTCCAGGTTAGTATAGAAAGACTTTTTTAAAGCATGAAATCCAATGTACAGAGTAACAACTCATTCCACATTCATTTTCAATGTGATTGTTATACCTTTGGAACAATGGTTCTCATAATAGGGTTCCAGAACCACCAGGGGGCCGTAACACTAAACTAAGGGGGTATATTAGAGGTACTAAAATCTACATGTGGTTCAAATTAGGGCTGCGTTTATTTATTCATCCAATCTTCCGCTTTATCCTCTATTAGGGTCGCGGGGGTTCCCCATGCCCATCCAGGGGAGAACGTTTCGGGCACTGGGCAGATGCATCCAGGACAGGGCGCCAATCTATCACTAGCCACACACACACACACACACACACACACACACACACACACACACACACAGACTTTATAGAAGTAATTATATGCAGCCAATTGGACCTGAATCCATGTTTTTGGACTGTGGGAGGAAACCGGAGAACCCGGAGGAAACCCACACAGACACGGGGACAACATGAAAACTGTACCCAGATCGGGATTCAATCCCGGTTCCCCAGCGCTGAGAGGTGGACATGTAAACACTATGCCGCCGTGCCGGCCATTTTAAATATAAATCGTTAATAAATTGTTAGGATTCTTGCTTCTTTTCTAATTATATGCTCGTTTCTAATTATATGCTAATTATAAAGCTGACAGGGTCCGTCGGTTATAATTTTTCTATTAAGGGTGTCGGTGGTGAAAATAAAATTTGCAAACCACGCTGTAGAGTAAATATTGACATTGTCATTGAGGTAGTAAGGCTGCCGTAAAACTGCAACAACAAAAAAATTATTCTAAAGTTAAGTCTTTTCTTATAAAATATATGAAAACTGAACAAAAAGAATAATTTTTTTGAAATATAAACCACTTACACACTTCATAAAAATAAAAAAAATAACTAATATAATGATTTCAATTAAAAGACGACGTTAAAATCAAAGAGGAGTACGTTTCCTGAACTTTAATAACCTGGGAATGTTCCGGTGTGTAGATTTGTGTGTTTTTCTGCATTAGTGTCGGAGTTTGTGCGTCGCCCCCTGTTTGTGTGGGTGTATTTGTGCGTGTCGGTGCGTGTCTGACTCTTTGACACTGTCCCGCTTGTTTGTTGCAGAGCATCTGGCCCAGAACATTTCAAAGTCCCACATGGAGACGTGTCAGTATCTGAGAGAGGAGCTGCAGCAGATGACCTGGCAGGCCTTCCTGCAGGAGGAGATGGAGAGCTATCAGAACAAGGTAGCAAATGTATTATTAATACAATCCTCAGAGCCTGTTTAAAGATAGGCATGCAAAATGTTTATGAAATGCTGCAGCAGTGTAACCTGATGGTCTGAACATTAATACATCATCTGTGGGGGACCTCATGCCGTCTCCTGATTCCTATTGCCCTTCCTCTTTCTCATCTGTATCATTCAGTAAGATGATGTTCCTCAACTGGCCTCACAGTGTTTTAGAGTAAAGTGGTTTTCTGAAGGTCTCCTCTGGAACTTATGATGCTGGTCTCTCCAGAAATCAGATGGTTTTTGTAGTAAACTACTTAAGACCCCAAATACTTTAGTATATTGCATGGTAGTTTAGTGGTTACTACATTCACCTCTCAGCACTGGGGATCCAGGTTTGAATCCCAACCTGGGTGGAGTTTCCATGTTCTCCTTGTGTCTGCATGGGTTTCCTCCGGGTTCTCCGCTTTTTCCTTTCACAGTCCAAAAAACACAGATCTAATGTAAATTGTAAATTATTTGCGGCACGGTGGCTTAGTGGTTAGCACGTACGCCTCTCAACATTAGGGATTCCCGGTTCGAATCCCCATCTGGGTGGAGTTTCCATGTTCTCCCCGTGTCCGCGTGGGTTTCCTCCGGGTTTTCCAGTTTCCTCCCACAGTCCAAAAACATGAATTGAATTCTCCAAATTGCCCCATAAAGAGTGTGTGTGTGAGTGAGTGTGTGCCCAGCGATAGATTGGCACCCTGTCCTGGGTGTATCTGCCCTGCGCCCGAGACGTTCTCCCCTGGATGGGCATGGGGAACCCCCCGCAACCCTAATAGAGGATAAAGCAGAAGATAAGGAATGAATGAATGTAAATTATTTTTGCCCTCACAGTAAAAACATTAATGGGCATAATACAGTATCAGTCAAAAGTTTGGACACACCTCTTTCCCATATGGATGGACTTTGTAGTTTTACAGTTACAGACTGTAGTACGTCTGTTCTCTTTTGGTTCTCTGTTCTCTGTTGGTCAG
The DNA here is from genome assembly GCA_019802505.1 of Corydoras sp. C115. Lineage (NCBI taxonomy): Eukaryota > Metazoa > Chordata > Actinopteri > Siluriformes > Callichthyidae > Corydoras > Corydoras sp. C115. Next base: position 520,424 of record JAFMOC010000145.1, on the reverse strand, counting down.
CAGCATCACAGAACAGGTATCATTTGGGTGGTGGATTGTTTCTGGTCAGTTCTGCAGTGACACTGATGTGGTGAGGGGGGTTTTAGTGCAGCAGTGCTGCTGGAGGTTCATTTAAACATCTCAGTGACACTGCTGGGATAGGACTAATGCACCAACCAAATAATACCTGCTCTGTAGGGGTACTATTGGGGTTCTGACCATTAGAACAGAGTAAACACAGTATGTACTCTAGAACACAAACTGATGGACTACAGTCTGGAATTGTAGAACTATAAAGTCCATCTTTATGTAAGTGGAACTGAGAACGTGGAGCAAAAAGGAGGTGTGCCCAAACTTTTGACTCATTAAATGATTGTTTGCATATTTGGCCGTTTAATCTTTTTTATTTACATCTATTTTTAAGCAAAAGGAAAGTTTCAAACCAGATAATGTTACCAGCTTCCACTAATCAGAAGATAGGATCTCTTTGCCTAGAGGTGCTCTGATTAAATAAGGTGATATGTGGAAGATCTCACATCCCACGTGTCTCAAAACACAGAACACAGAACCAGTGTAGCCGCTCTGTACTTTCTTAAACTTTAGAAGATCTCAGATCTGTTTTCTTTTTTCTTTTGCTCCATCAGCCCAGAGAAGTCATGTGGCAGCTGTGTGCCATCAAGATCACAGAGGCCATCCAGTACGTGGTGGAGTTCGCCAAGCGCATCGACGGCTTCATGGAGCTGTGTCAGAACGATCAGATCGTGTTGCTCAAAGCAGGTAATGTGCACATCGCTTCATACTTATACCCCCCCCCCACTGATCCTACATCAGTTTAATCCTAGAGTTTAGCTCAGTTCACCACCACAGGTATCCCTTGGGTGATGGATCATTCTATTCACTGTAGTGACCCCGCCATGGTGGTGGTGTGTTATTGTGTGAGGAGCTGGTATGAGTGGATCCAACATGGCAGTGCTGCTGGAATTTAAACATCCCACTATCACTGCAATACTCAGAATAGTCTACTAACCAAACATGTACAACCACCAGCATCCTGTATGCGCCATCCTGCGAGTTATTTAATTGTGTCGTCAATACTTTTGACTTGATAATAGGGTGTGGGAGCTCAGTGGTTAGGGCAATCTGAAGGTTGGGGGTTTAAATCCCAGGTCCACTGAAGTTACCAGTGTGGGTTCTGGAGCGAGACCCTTAACGCTTTGGATAAAAGCATCTGCTAAATGACCAAATGTGAAAAATGACCAAATGATAATGAATTACTAATTAGTCAAAGCAGGTTTTTGAGATTGGCTGATTGGCTGGCACGGTGGCTTAGTGGTTGGCATGTTTGCCTCTCAGAGCTGGGGATCCAGGTTCGAATCCCTATCTTGATGGAGTTACCCTGTTCTCCCCATCTGTGTGGGTTTTATTAGGGTTCTTAGGTTTTGTCTCACAGTCAAAAAAACATGGGTTCAAGGTGAATTGGATGCTCTAAATTGTCCATGTGTGTATATATATATATATATATATATATATATATATATATATATATATATATATATATATATATATATATATATAGTGTGTGTGTGTTACCAGAGATGGCTTAGTGGTTAGCACGTTCTCCTCTCAGCACTAGGGTTTCCCAATTCGAATCCCAATCTGGGTGGAGTTTCCATGTTCTCCCCGTTTCCGCGTGGGTTTCCTCCGGGTTCTCCCGTTTCCTCCCACAGTCCAAAAACATGGATCAAGGTCAATTGAATTCTCCAAATTGCCCCATATAGAGTGTGTCTGTGTGAGTGAGTGTGTGTCCAGTGATAGATTGGCGCCCTGTCCTGGGTGTACCCCAAAACGTTCTCCCCTGGATGGGCATGGGGAACCCCACCGCAACCCTAGTAGAGGACAAAGCGGAAGATAATGGATGGATGGATGTTCCCATTGATGGATTGGAGTCCTGTCCTGGGTGTATCTGAGCAGTGTCTAAAACGTTCTCCACTAATTGGTCATGGGGACACAACCCCCATCGGAACCCTAGTAGAGAATTAAGCAGAAGATAATAAGATAAGATTAGAAAACATATTGTAAGAAGCCAAAGAAATTGTAAAAACAATAATAATTTAGTTTTTTTTTTGTGTTTCATCTTGTGAGGAAGTTTAATACAAAATAGTTGTTTGAAGACATGTTTAGGACGTGGCCCTATTTAATTGTCAGTACTTTTAACTTAACAAAATAAATCACTACGAGCCAAAGCAGGTGTTTAAATGTTGATGTTGAAATGGAAGCAGGACGTCTCGTGCGATCTGCCCTCGAAATCCACGTTAATGTTCCTGAATGTGTAAAACTCCTCCGTCTGAATAGCGTGATGTTTGCGAAACACACCGAGCTAAATGATGAACACAATGTGTGAGCCGTTACCTGAAGTGCAGCTAAAGCATCTCGCTTTGTGACGCTTCCATTACTGTGTGTTTATCCTCTAATCCACTCTTCAGTGGAATTACATCTCCCACTCAAAACCCTGATTCCACTCCCTGTCTGAGACACATGCAGATGCTGAATTTCAGTAAACAAACCGCTTATATACACAAAGGGATTGCGGTCGGCATAGAGTTGGGATTATGGGTTGAGGAGTCGATTATTAAATTATATATCAGAAACACAAACCGTTTGGGTTCGGATAGCACTAGCAAATTGCTGATGCTTATATGTCACACAGTGACAGGCCTCATAACTCTCCATTTTTAAATCTAGTCTTAAAACTGAGTTTTACTCTCTGGTTTTTAACACACCATGACTTTACATTGGTTTTAATAACCTTTTAGTCTTTTACTTGATGTATTGTTTTATTGTTTATATTGTATTCTTGTTTTTTTTATAATTTTAAGTTTAAACTAGGGTGGTTTAGTGTTTAGCATGTTCTCCTCTCAGCGCTAGGGATTCCCGGTTCGAATTCC